>DWAN01004574.1:0-12039 GCA_018230445.1 Heliconius hewitsoni | reverse complement strand
CCTACCTACCTACCTACCTACCTACCTACCTACCTACCTACCTACCTACCTATAGATTAGATTTTACATAAGTATAGATTTTACATTGATATCAAACCCGTCGGTTATCGCACCGTCGTCGGTTGGTGCATATATGGGCAACGGAATGATACAATAATTCACGGCTTCCCGCTGCAACCATCGCGTCGTTATTGAAATCTCACCGTCTTACAGTCTTGTCATGGAAATGTGTATCGGAATCGGTAAATGTTGAAGGAAAATATTTCTGGATTCTTTGAATATCATCTTATATTAAATATTGAGTATATGTATCATTTTTAATAAATCATTTTTATATATACCTATATAAATAAAAATACTATATTTATATTGAACTTAGGCTTATTATTGCACAGAATGTAAAATTATTTTTAAAATACTATTTTGCTTATAAAAAACATAATTATTATGTATTTGAGAATAAATTCAATACTTCTAAATACTAGTCAAAATTATGTGTAATATTTATTACACATCATTTTGTGTTATATTGGTAGTAAAAGAAGTAGGAATTTTCTATGTATGTACATGTTTCTTTAGGCAAACATTTAAATTCGATCCTTAAGACAGCACACAACAGCATAAGCTAAGACTGAATTATATAAACTAATGAACTATTTATTATATAACACGTGCCTCCTGAAAACCTACCAGGTCTGTTCCGGCCTGTTCTGGCCTGGTCCTGGTCGGTTTCCAGGAGGCGCGGTTCGGGTGGATAAGTATTTTTCTTTCCTAAGTGTGGAATCGCACTAAAAAACTGTTAAAAATAATCAACTATTACTTATTTTCTGAGGTGATAAAAAAAAGATACATATTGTAAATGAATGTATGTACAATACATATATAATTCCCACATCTTTTACTACCTTGTATTATACAGTAAAAGTAATTGAAGCTAGTTATATAGTATAACCATAAATTGTTTAGAAAAACATAAAATTCAGCTTCATTGGCAATTGTACATTTCGTTCGTATTTTAGAGAACATTTCCTGGTTGTCAAAGAGACGGGCGCTCCCCCTTTATTAAGACGCCGGACATGACTAAGCTCTTACATCAATCCATTTTGTATTAGCAAATGATACATTAATATAAAATGGTGAATCTATACAGTTATTTTACTTTTGGTAAACGTGATCTAGTACGATCTGACCGACTGTCATATATAATTAATTTTTTGATGTAAGTATCTTCGGTATATACGGAATGATTCGTTCAGGTATATTCGTTACAAGGGTAGGCACCGATTACGTAGTGCTAGGACACTCCGTAGGACGTAGGACTTTGAGTCGCTCAACTCAATGCCTATGTACTGGTATGTTATTAATCAAAAATATTATTTAAAACTTTATATAAGCATTAACACATATATGTATTTGGTTATGTGGCCAAATGTAACACTTTTTGGTTAAAATTTCACTCGACTGAATGTCAAATTGTCGTTCAATAAAAACTTCAATAATATAATAATTTTCTTATATACAACATAAGTATTATACGAAAAATAACAAAGCTATAGAGAATCCGATTTAAGATTAAAATGATTACAGCGAGACTTGAATGAGGTTTTAACTTACAATAAGCATTGTACTGAGGGCTGGCGGTGAAATTTCATTTTTCATTCCATGTTTTTCCTGAGAAAGTGCAAATGACGCTTGAAGAGATTTGTGAAAAGCAGGTCGCGGCGACAGTGACTGTAACATAAGGGTAGGGTAGACGGGCGTTTATATACTGGTCGTAGGTTTTTAAAGGGTATTATTATATTTATAATACTTGGAAACTGGCCCAGTTGGTCTGACCACTGAGCCATATGTAGCCTAAACGAAATCCAAAAGGCGCGGGTTCAAAGACGGAAGGATGTGACTGTAATACGACGATTGTGGGTTCGACCCCCATTCGGAGGAATGAAATTATCAATAATTTCATTTCTTCTGGCACCAAAGCTAAAGCTCGGCGTTGAGTTCCGCCAGTCAATAACTAATACTAATTAGATTATCTAAAAATATAATTATTATAAGAATATTAGACAAATAATAAATTATTTTATACATTAATAAATCTCATTATTTAATTAATTCGTCTTTTATATTATACGGATTAACTTATTTATTTAACTGAAACACTTGTACAAACATTTTGTTTCTGTAATGATTACATGTATTGTGTCTTAAATTCAGTTTTAAATAGTGTATTTTACAAATTATATTAAATTTGTATGAAATAAAGTAAAACTTTAGAAACAATTCTGGGCCTGATTATTTTTACTTTTTCTTTCTTTCTTCTTTTTACATTTATAGTGTAAATATATATTTTTTTCTATTATATGAAATTTATATAACTATCGACAGAAATATAAAAAATAAAACAGCAATAAAAAAATGGGAAATATATATCTAAAATGCATATAAATGACACAAAGGTACATAATTAAAAGGTACACAAAACCAGTTGAAACAATTTTTTATCAAAAATATCCTTCGAGCCGGATTTGAACCAGCGACCTATGGATTACAATGATACCCGCTACAGTCCACCGCTCTACCAACTGAGCTATCGAAGGTATACAAAATACAGAATATTTACGTATACCTATAAAAAATGAAAGGTATTCTATTAACGCGTTATCGTATGACGATTGATAAAGATACATCGTATCTTGTGTATATTAATGATTATTTGATATGAAAACATAAATATTTCATATTAATAATATTTTGTTTTTGAGACATAACACGTTTTAGTATACCTTTATCTATATATTTTCTTATTATGACATTGGTACTAAGTAAGATTTTAAAAAATAATCGCTATTAATTTTATATTTAATATTTAAGTTAAATAGTGTAAGTAAAAGTAGTTATATTTCTTTACATCTACGCAGCTTCCGTATTTTACGAGGTGGGGAGAGAAACGTCATACTGTTCCCCACTTTCCATTCATTTAAAAACATTGCGTATTGAATGGTGAAAGGCAACGTCGTGAGTTCCGTCAAACCAGGTCAAGAAATATTTGAAAAATATCTATACAGTAAATATAATAAAACCATGCCACTTCAATGTATCTGCTTTATTAAAAAGCAATTGTTATGCTAAATTAAAAATTCACTGATGATTTAAATTAACTCTCAATCGGCTCAACGGAAAAAAAATCGCCGATGTATGTACATACTTAATACTTCATATTCATTTAACTTCACCATATAAAAATTTCAAAGGCCGACCATTTCACAGTCACGTAACAGTTAAAACGCAATAACAAGAAAGTATAATTAATTTGTCAGAATGAAAGATTATGTTTCCAGTCTTGAGGCCACTCGTGGCGCAAAGGCACAGGCGTGCAACTGTAAAAATGACACTTTTTTGATTCAATCACCACCGTAGGAAATTAAATATTTAATAGTTTTATTTGTTCGCTCTTATATTGAGGCAAAGCGCGGCGTTGAGTACTGCCACGACACACAAAGCCTCCAAAACTCGCCGGAAAGTAGGAAATGGAGTGTCACATGACATTAGGTTCCCTCTGCTTGACCTGCTGTGCACGGGATACAGCGTCAAGCTGATTTAATTTAATTTGAATTTAAAAAAGATTATTTTCTAACGCTCGTCTACAATACCGAGATGTAAACAACGTTGAGTCTGCATTAAGCCATTCAAGCCGGATCGTTGTTTAATTGTCCCTTTGTTCGTCAGCAGATGATCTGATTCCTGCTGTTCTTCGGGTAGGGATAATTCTATTATTCTAGCTCTGCAAATTGTTATTTTTATACATTATTATGAAGAAATTGCTTTTTAAAACGAAATAATATGTATAAATTTATTTTTTTGTCTTTACTCTTATATTGTTGTAGTGTCTCCGTCTTTTCATTATCGGTTTAGCCGAATAACAAGTTGTGCATCAGTCGGTTTTAGATTTATGAATTTAAATAAACTGGGAAAGGAATTTGAATCCACGACCATTGTCTAAAATATCGGACACATTGTGTTTTAAGATAGTTTATTATATTATGTGCATAATTTTGTATACAAAATAATTACCTGGTATTTCTTTCATCTTTGCTATCCAATGTTATATGATAAAATAAACATGTTAGATATAATTGGCTCACCGCACATATTTTTATATATATATATATATTTTCATATAACACTCGTATGTAGTGTAAATGGTGACTTGTTTATATTATACACAATTATCATTTCCATTTTCTGCCTATTTTTAGTATTATGCTAACAAAGAATGGAAGTGGATAAACATTTTTCATTTTTAAAAATTGAATTTTTATTTATCACACATATGGTGTGTGATAAATAACAGAGTATTTATATTTTAGTGTATTTTTTTCAATTAACTTAACAATTTTAAGAAACATTGTTTTAATTTATTTGTTAATTAAATTAAAACAAAAATGTTTAATTAACAATTAGATTAAAACAAACATGTTTCATAATAAAAATACAAATTCTAAAGCACATTCATAGAAAGTTACGAATAGTCGTGTACTGAATTTCATTGTTCCAAACGCCCGTATCGTCTCTATATTTGTTTATCGATCCATAGACATAACAATCAGCTTTTAGTATTCAATGTTACGGAAACTGTGTGCATGCAGTTTTCAGTTTAGTGGTAGTGCTATAAACCCTTTCATGTGGGCTCACCGGCAATCTCAGCCGCGATGACGCTGCATTTCGGCTCGAAGGACCAAAATATAGACGCCTGATTGACAGCGGAATTGTAATATTAGATCTGAGTTACTACGTATTAGTAAAAAATATTCACATATTATTATTTAAAACATTTTTTAAGTTCCAAGAATTATTAATTATACGTGGAACTGCAAATGTGGTTGTGGATGCGATTCCCGCACCAAGCGTATTTCTTCGCTTTGATAAACAAGCAAAGCGCGGAGCTGAGTTAAGCTAATCATCACGCAGTGTCTTAAGAATTTGGCGGGAAAGAGGAAACGAAATTGTTTGAATCGGGAACGGAGTGCTTATGTTCTAGGTTCCTCCGAAAGTTTCTTCTGCCTACCCTGCAATGTGTGGGATACACCGTGAAGACAAAAAATATCATGCCCACTATAATAACCTATTAAAAGGAATTTACAAGATTTTTTATAAATATTGTAACTGTAAACGGGACTGGTTGTGGGTGCGTTCCCCACTCGAGGAAATGAAATATTTATTTGAATTTATATTTCCATTTTTTTCGCTCTAGTGTTGAAGCAAAGCGCGGCGTTGAGTTTCACCACTCTTCACGTTATGCCTCCAGAATTCAGCGGAAAGTGCAGAACGAAGTGTCTTAACACTAGGTTCTCTCTGCTGTGTGCGGGATACATCGTGAGGCTGATTTTTAAAACAATTATCGAATTTAAAGGAGCACCTGTTAAGTTTTATTATTTGATTATTCTCATAAACTGACTTTTGCTGGTGACAGCTGTCTTTTGGACTAATAATATTAATATTTTAACAAAATTGATAGATAGAATGTTTTTCTAAGAGTATTTCTGAACTACTTTTTCTAAGTATTATATTTATCAAGACGCTTTTAATAGTTATAAAACATCCTTGTTCCTATGGAGAACTTAGACGAAATTCATTTAATACCAAATTATGAACAAAAGCAATTAAATAATAAATCACTTATCCATATTGTACCTTGAGAATTTAAGCACCTGACATTTTAGAAAATATATTGTAAGGTAAAATTCATTATGTAGCTAAATGCTTTAGCATACTTAATTTAACGACAAAACGGAAGCACAGTGATTAAAGAATTACTTTGAAAAGGAGAATAATATAAAATATTTAAATGTTTAAGTTAAGTGTTAGTAGTACTAAATCATAAATCAAATATTCAGATGGTATAATTATTATATGCAACTCGCTTATCTATATAAATATTTCTTAGAAGAAACTTACTATATCAAATTTCTGCCATAAAGTGGAGAACGTATAGACATAGTCGGGTTTGGCTACTCTAGAGGGGAAGGAGCCCTGACTAATCTATCCGATATTTGTTCTTACGCATACGAGTATGCCAATCCAGATCCTCGAGCAACCGCTGTTACACCACAGACCATCACTGTTACATCCAGTCCATAAAAGTAGTGTCCTCCATCTCCCCTCTACCCAACCCCATTCTTGGGTACAGTTAAGGCGTCGGTGTATAAGCCCTACACATGTGATAAGTGGCTAGGGATATCACGTCAAGTACGAGCATGGGTAAAGTATCATTTCTATGTCCGTACGAGCATGCTGTACCGACATGGAAATTCTGCTTTGTAACTAACTGGACGTTGAAGAGAATTTGCAATGTACTCATGAGACGTCGGGTCCAGTGCATTTTCTAAAGTGTTTTTCCAAAGAAACTCGCTGGAAAGGCAATAAGTACCGTAACATCAGACACAAGTTACCTTCAGGCTTATATACACTGGGTCACCTTCAGGTAAAAACGGTGTGGCGATTGTGCTTTCTGAAGAGGTTCAAAATGGGCTCTTTGATGTTGACAGTCGGTGCGGCCGCTTAATGACGATAAAGATGCTAATTGAGGGCAATACCACAAACTTAATCAATTCCCATGCTCCCTAGACGGGCTGTAGCCAGTTCGAAGAGGAATCATTCTGGGAGCAGTATTAAAAGGTTTCTTGGCCTCCCATTTTGGCCTTTCAAGATCCAATATTTTCAAACATGTTATATATATCAACACGCTATTACCCAAGCCGTACCTCAATCCTAACGAGCAAAAACCTTCAGTACTAAGCGGCGAATTACCCTGATTCCCATAATTACAACCTATCCGTATCCAATCACTATGTCATCGTGACGCCATTAACGGTAAGCGAAATTGTTTGCACCAAAGCTCTGTATTTTAATAATGAACGAAAAACAGTAATTAGGACATCATTGTGTCGCGTGCGTAAATGGAAATATGAAATATGGTGGCCTATTTGTTGGTGTATGTGTAAAAAGTTGTTGCTAAATATTTTTAATTAGGCGTGATATTTGTTTTTTCTTAATTCTTTGAAAGTGTATTATTTATTATAACTCCATATTATGTCTTGTAGGTTTTTCTCATATCCTGCAATATGCAGAGGAAACTTAGTTTCGTGATATTACATGTTGTCATTGTGGCGGAACTCAAGGCCACGCTCCGTCTTGCTACCAGAGCGAAGAAATGAAAATAATTTGTTCCCTTGAGTGGGATCGAATCCACAACCGTGGCATTTGCAGTAATACTAAGCTTTGATGGCACATTACAATAACAAAAAACGACGTTCTCTCTTATTCTTTACTTCATTTGCAGAAAAACCATATGATATTTGTATTACTTAGATTTTACTATTCACATTAAAGGCTCTAAGCCTTGATGTCTATTTCTGGAGAAACCAACGTTGTTTTTTGTAGCGCAGAAGACACTCAAGACTGAGGAGGGATAGTTCTATCTACTATCCTTCCTCCCATTTAGTATTCGTATTATAGCCTTTATGTAGAAACACAATATAATATATTTATTACAAGATAACATTAGAGCATGATGGAGAATGTAAAATTAACTAGCAAATATGCATGCATGCATTTAATCAGCCGCGCGACCAGACTGCCTTATCGCGCCGGCATCGCCACAAATTACTCCCCGACGGACCGAGATACAATCTCGTACGCACTGGGGATGCTTTGCTGTAGTTTTTCTCCCAGCTATAAGGAATTTTAGCTATTTTTTTGATTAGATTTTACATTGAGGCCGTCGTAGCAAAATGGCACAGCTTGTGGACTGTAAACACGACGGTTGTAGGTTCCATTTCCACGCGAGGAAATTAATTATTAAATATTTTAATTTATTCTTTGCCTACATGCTTTATGCGGGATAGAGCGTGAAGGTAAGAAAAATACTTACAAGAAATACCATCGTGGCACAAATATATAAATAAGTGTTTGAGCGTTAAGAGTAGATTTAATTTTCATTCAAAAATGTGTGTGTTTTTAATTATTTTTATTTGGTCAGATAAGATTCAGCGCAGCGTTGGTTTCAGCGACACAAAACACGATGTCTAGAAAAACAAGCAAGTAATATATATAAAAATAATATATTTAAGTCACTGACTTTGGTTCTATCTAGCCAACCCACGCAATGTTAAAATTATATTTACACGTACATTATGCTTTAATATACATAAACGTAATAAATTAAATATACGACACTCACTTTTATATGTGGCACCAGAATGATGGAGAACGGAAGTGACTTAATGGGAACATAGTGTCTTAACACTAGTTTCTTAGGTTCCCTCCTACTCTAATTAAGTGCAAGATGCATGTTGAAGCTAAAAAAATCATAATAGTAATTATATAGTGTAGACTTAACGCTAGATCTCTATCTACATACAATATAATAATTAAAACTTAAAAAACATTATAATTGTCTATTCCACACACGTTTTATACAGTAAAACGTAATGATAGACAAATGCTTACACAAGCGCTAAATAAGCTGGGTCGAAGCGATAAGTAGTGGAGGTATTAGCGAAATCTCTAGTAATGGCGCCCCTTCGATATGTAGGGGATGCGAATGGACAGACTCACCGAGATCAACTTTTAGGGTCAGAACGAATATACTTAATCAATATCTATGTATTTTCCTTATAAATCAATGCGTTTCTTAAGTTATATTAATTTTTGTTGCACGTGTAAAATTAAATAAAATTATTATGTAAAAAATACGGAAAAAGTAGGCATAATTTTTTTTTATTTTAATATGGCTATGAAATAATATTAACGAGATACATTAATATTTATTAATAGAATTTCCAATAAATAATCAACATCGAATTCATTACTCAATATTAATAAATTAGAAAGACAGCAAATTATTCAATAAAATCAACAATAAAACGAGTATCCGGCCGTTTTTATTAGACACGCAGGGGCGGTTGTATTGAGAAAATGACTTTATTACCTCAACATTCTTATGGATTTATTCCAATTATTCATTAACATACAAATAACAACGTTTCAATGTTTCCTCCTCAGTAATCATAGAAGGGCGATTGAAGGCTTTAGTCGTTATTACATTTCTTTACCCCAGAAATTAAAGTGTATGTTTTTTACTTGCATTAGTTACATATTTAATTTTGATCGATTTATATGTGGAAGCCATCGTGGCGCAGTGGAACAACTTCAGACTATAAACGTCGTGGTCGTGAGTTCGATACCCACTCGGAGGAACGTACTATTTTCATCTATCTGCTTTAACAAGATAAAGCGCGGTTAAGTCAAAGGACTTAATATAAATTAAAGGAAATGACAAAGAGACATTAAGCTACAACTTATAACATTAATTGTAGTTATTGTAACAACATTATGTTTAGACGAAAATAAGTTTAAAAATCTTCAATCTTCTTTCGTTGCGATAAAATAAATCGAGAACATTTTGATGAATGAATGTGTAGGTTTACGGTCCATTGATCACATACTAAGAATATAACTATAAATTTCCTCACGAACTAATCTTATTTCCATATCAATTATCTCTATCAGCTCGCACCCCCAAACCATTAGATTTCTCTTCAAGACATATCAGGATTTCACGCTCCCCAAACTAGGTACTTGACAAAAAACCCGCAAATGATTTGCAATTATGCAGTCTCAATGGAGTTATTACATCTGCGGGGGGCCGGACCCGGCAAGCGGCCACTGACAATTGAATTTTAACGACCTCTATAATACCAACTACATACAGCGCTTGGAGATTGTGATTGTATAAGAATATATAATATGTTATGATTGTTTTTTTTGCAGTAATTTTGTTTATTGTTATCTAGATAGAAAACTACGCGGACGGAGGAGTATGAAATTTGGTACACTTATAATTCATATGTAGGAGAAGTACAGAACGCTAATATTTTTCTATAATAATGCTCGTAAAGTACATTAAATCAATAAATAAAAAAATACACACACTACCATGCATTTAATAATATAAATATACACTATTGTATTTTTAAAGTGGCATACACGTTGCTATGGGAACGCGTGTTATTTACGTGTTACCGTGTCGTCTAGTAAATGTAAATATTCTTTCGATTTGGACCTATCATATACATGATGATTTTGGATTCTACATGTACAATGTACATACTCGCAAATACATATATAGTTTTTTTTTTTGCTAAATTATTTAACATAGTAATACTGAACAGGAAGCTCCTATTTAAATTTAAAATATAAATAACTATTAACATTATTAACATTATTATTTTATCGTCTATAATTCCAAAATAAATTTTATTATTCAATTTTCTTCAAAAGTAGAAAAGCAACAATACATTTATTGTAAATATGCACAATGCTAAATAACATCTTATGGGGCAGTGTGTCACAAACAAGATTTGGGCACAGATGGCTAGCCAGATTCGAGTATGATGAAAATCCTATTTTCCACGGTAGGATCGCTGCGACCGTGATGGGCAAACAGCTTTGGCCTTAGATGGTATAAATTATTTATTTTTCTATCCAATTTGCATTGAAAACCTATTTATTGTTACTTAAATCACAATGTGATATTTTTTTTCGTTTCACGCTGTATCCCGCATATAGCGGGACTAGAATAGGATCTGGTGTAAAAATCGGCGCTCCGTCCCCTACTTTTTGCGCAATTTACGGGACATTTCGTTTTGAGTGCTGGAATTCGGCAATTTTTTTTCTCAGCGTGCCTGGGAATCTCACCCATAACCATCGTGCTTACGATCTTTCCATTAGAGAAACATATAAAAGTGGTTTGAAAACCTAAACAGATTCGAAAACAAAGAAGTCATAACGTCGTCGTGCACTACGATAGGTATTGCGATGTAAAACAATAAAAATATTATTCTTCGTTATTAATTCTCGTATTCCACTATAAATCACATAACATTATATTAAAGACCAGCCGTGGCGCAGAGAGCACAAGTTTGTGACTATAAACGCGACGGTTGTAGATTTACATCCCGTTCGTGAAAATGAATTAATTTATATTCTCATTTCCTCACTCTGGTAACTTGGTAATGTGCAGCGTTGAGTTCCGAAACTCAATACACTGCCTTAGCACTAGATTCCGTCTGCCTATCCTGCAATAAATATGCGGGATACAGCGTGATGCTGAAGAAAAAAAAACAAATGTTTATTAATATGTTATTTACATCGTTGTGAAAGTTGTGAAAGTGAACTATTCGATCGATAATCATGAAATAAAATCATTTTTATCTTCAAACAGGGTAGACGGAGGTAACCTATCGTTAAGACACTTCTGTCTCCATTTTCCCTGAATTCTGGATGCATTGCGTTAGATCGCAGAACTCAACGCCGCGCTTCGCTTCGACACCACAGCGAAAAAAAGGGAATATTAAATATTTCATTTCCTCGATTGGGAATCGAACCTACAACCTGCCGCGTTTACAGTCACATTAAGTGCTACTAAGCCACGTCTGGGCCACATTATTTAAATTATCTTTTATAACCATTGATATTTTATTAGTAAATTTCAACAACTCTAGAAAATCTAATTGATCAATTAGATCAATTAGATTTTACATATAGATCAATTAGATTTTATAATAGTACACATAAAAAAAAGAATAAATAAAAAATGATTAAAAAAAACTCAGTTTCACGTTAATGTTAAAAGGGTTTAAATGAAAAAAAAATATTATGGTAATAAATCCACATTGAAATGCAGATATATTGAGTGCTTTCAACATAACTATGGATATTTCTAAATGAAAAGCTCATTCCATTTCCATTTGAATGCCTGTACTGTACTACAAAAAATATAATAACCTAGATATTTTTATTCGTATGAAGCCTAAAAGAGCATGTTACGTGATGATTTTAAAAAATATATTAGAGCTTTTTATCCTATTAAAATTACCGGAATCTTAATATTATATTGAAGCCAGTCGTGGTGCAGCGACACGAAGTGTGACTGTAAAACCGAGTGGTTGTGGGTTCGATTCCCACTCGAGGAGATGA
>DWAN01004573.1:0-12039 GCA_018230445.1 Heliconius hewitsoni | reverse complement strand
CCTCTGCCTACCCTGCTGTGTGCGGGATACAGCGTGAAGCTGATTTGATTTTTTACTCTATTGTTTATATTCAAAACAAAGTTTTGATCGTAGTAGCCAGTACTTTTTGATAATTAGGTTTGTTTGACACGCGAATAAGACACATGTTCTGGTTTTTGAAATAGATGAAGAAAGAACGGAATGCAAAATCTGTGTAAATGGCAAGATATTGAATGAAATGGTATATTTGGGAAATATGTTCAGTAGAGATGGAAGATACGAGATGGATTTAAGAAACTGATTTTATTAGATTTAAATTTTTACTTTATTGCACACTAGAACACACATATTATATACAATTTAAAATAGAACCTAAATGTACAATAAACATTTATTTACGCTATAATACATACAATATAAAATATACTATTCTATAGAGGAATTACACATTCTTTTTATTCCTTCAAAATAATTCATAATATATTGTTTAGAGAGCACTCTGTACTACGATGGCGGCCCTGTTCTAGTCAGTTTGCACATTTTCTTATAAAAATTAGTTATGGTGGCATATCTCCAACAGTTATACATAGGATATCGATAACTTTTTTGTAGATATTGATGTCCTCTATAATACTGTAGTATACTGTACAACCCTTTGCTCTATTGTCAATAAGTTCCATTACTAATTCAATAATTTTCATACGGTAATCATCATAATAATAGTAAAATTATTTTCTAAATCGGTCCAGTAGTTTCGATAATTTTAGTACAGGTATACATGCACCTCCGCCCCACCCCCGCAGAGTCACTACGGTGTGCAAGGCCATACATACCGCATTATTTTATTATTCATGTAATAATTCTATTTAGGTTGATATTTTTCAATTCGTTAAAGGTATTGAAATAAAAAACAATCTTTTGATTCAATCATTCAAAAGATTTTTATGGGAACACAGTGTCTTAACACCAGGTTCCTTCTGCCTACTGATATGTGTTGGATACAGAATGACGCTGATTTTATTTATATAATTTGATATATTGGGCTGGAGCAGGCGTTGTTACCACTTCATTGCTCCAAGCTCAAAAAATAATTTTTGTATTTCAATTTATAATACAATACAAATGTGTACAACATAGAAAACTGCTGTTTCCATCAGATTATTTCAATGCAGAAAAGAACTCTATAATATGCTTTTTAATTTACGATTCTAGACGATCGATGTACGTAGGTATAGGATCAAACATCATATATATAAATATATATAAACAGATTAGAGCAATACCTTTTCTTCTTTATCCCCATTATCGTCTAATGCGGTCTCACGAACATGTATCGACCTATCTTCGCCGCTTCTTACGTAACTCAGTGTTTTTCTTTGTTAGAACCTTATATTTACCATTATTCACTTCGCTCGACCTTAGTTTGCAAAATACTTATTGTTTCTATTAAAATCTACTAAATGTGGAAAGCTATTATATAGATTTGGTCATTTCACTAGAGATATGTTGTAGTATAGGCAGTAAGTTTGTAATCAAACACAAAATTCACAACACTTTTTGTTAATAAGAATATTATTATAGATTAAGAAATAAAGGTTTATTGTTGATGAACAATTCCTATACTTATTTGTTACTGTAAATATTTATATATGAAACTAAAAAATATAGTGGTACTGAAAGTCAAGGACAGCTAAAATTTACTAACAATAATCAGTATTGGCCTTTCCGTATCGCGAACTCGCAAGGTGAGGCCTGATGCGGAAATAATAGTACCTCACACGCAAGATTCGAATTTAACTTGCCCGCTTTCGTCAGCGGAAACTCTAAGGCCTGTATTTATAAACCGCTGCCGAAAATGAAAACAGTATCTCAAGATCCATCTTACACATGAGAGCGATTTATAAGAACGGGCCTAAGATGTGTTTCTAAAAATTCTATGGACATGTCTCCCGAAGGGGAAGTGGCTCTATCGACCACCTTGTCGTTCAGGGCAGAGTGGATGGCACTAGAGGGCGGGGAAGATCTCCCATGCGTTGGACCGACCAAATTAAAGCTGCAGTAGGTGGTCCTTTACATTAGTGTACCAGGCTTTCAGCCAGTAGATATAAGTGGCGAATGTTCGTGAGGCGTATAACACCTGCACCTCATGTCACTTTCTGATGACCACGACCGCTCTGACAAGAGTGTAACGACAGGGAAGAAGATGTGTTTAAAATATTGCTATACCACTAACAAATTTCCAGCTATTGCCATGGATACATTAAAATACATACATATGTATCTATTAAAAGTGCGTACTTTATTACTATAATTCGGATAGAGTTGAACGATCAATAATTAATAAAACATCTTTAAGTTTCATATTGTAATACCAATAAGGTATTGAAATATAAAGCATGTACCTACTTTTTGTTCATGACATGTAAATTGGGGAAAGCAGAGGGGAAGAATATCTTCAGATATTGATCGTTAGGTACATTAGAAATTTGTTATTCATATATCTAGGAAACTTGTTTTATACAGCGATTGTTTTTTTGTTAGGTGATTACATTATTATGTATAATTTTAGAAAAGGCGGCGCTGTTTTCCGCCTAGTAATAATGTTATAAAATCGGCAGAAAGTGGAGAATGGAGTCACTTTATCGCGTTCTTCTTTCTGTTAAAGCTATATCAAGCCAATATTTCATCTCCTCGAGTGGGGATCGAATCCACAACCTACGGTTTTACATTCATTCGCACGTTCTACTATAACTTTTTTGTGACCTATCTTTTAGCTCCACATCTCCAGCATCTCCAGCTTCAGGGTAGTTAGGATGCCTAACTAAACTAAGGCTCTTTTTTTCCACGCTTTAGTCTTGGGACATGAAAAGAAATTTAAATATAGATACTTATTCTGTCCTCATGGAAATCGACCATTAATTGCTTTAAAGCTCATGTAAATTTTTTATGCTCTTATTAAAATAAATAATATTATAGTTTGTATTTTATATAAAATTTATTGGAGAACCAAAAGAGAAAAGGAAGTTAAAACAAAATTTTCGTTAACAACGAAAATATGATTGTTTATTTAGAGATCATCGTTTAATTGTTTTTGTGGATTTGATCCTAGCTCGGAGTAATGAATTATTTTTAATTCTCTGTTCTAAGGGCCATACCGCAGCGTTGAGTTCCGTTACTCAAAAAGCAATGTCTCGAATTCGGGCGAAAATCAGAGAACGGAATGCGTCAAACTAGGTTCTCTATCCATCGTATTTTTTTCGAAAAACAACTTGAACATAAAAGAAAACAAAATATTATTTTAATATATATAGATATGTTAATAATGAACGTATTTTTCAATAATATATGTTATTATGTTAATATTGACATTGATGAGGGGTCCCTAATATCAATGTTCACTTCAGACGTTAATAAAACCGAATCAAGAAATCAAGAAAAAAGGCTGGAACAAGAATCTAAAAATTGAAATCGATCAATCTGTGGCGCAAAATAACCCAATAAGAAAAATTTGTTTTAATACAAAAAAGAAAATATTGGAAACCAGATAAATTAATCTATAAATACATATCTTCAAAGTCAAATGTATACAAATTTTGACTATAAAGATTTTATACAAATTATTATTAAGACGAATAAAAGAATAAAAAATGCAAAATTGTAATTCTATCTTCCACTACGAATAAAAGTTCTAAATGGAATTTCGATGTCAGTAGACGAAGATCATGAACTAAAGTGGTTTAAGCTCACTGGCATGCTTAATAGATTCCTATTGCATTAGGCATCTAGGAATTGTGTGATTTAACTACAAGTATTAGGGTCACAGGTAAAAGATTTCAAATATCTAATTTTTGTTATAAAAGTATATACTTTTTAGGTAATTTTTAGTGTGTTGTATGTTTATACTTATACCAATGTGCAGAGAATTATACAATTTTAGTATGCATTTTTTTAACTAAAGTAATTATGTTCTTTAAAACTAAAAAAAATCGAATTAAATCAGCTTTTTCTGTATCCCGCACACATAAGAGGTTTCCGCCGAATTCTGGAGGCATTGCGCTTTTTGTGGCGAAACTCGAACTGTGCTTTGCCTCGACACCAGAGCGAAGAAATGAAATGAAATATTAAATAAATATTTTATTTCCTCAAATGGGGATCGAACCCACAACCAGTCGGATTCATAGTTACACACTTGTGCCCATGCGCCACGACTGACCACAATTTTTTAAAAATGTATAACCACAAAAAGAATTCAATCCTAATGTTATTGTACAAGCCCTTTTTTTCATTTGCAACATAAAATTTTCCGGTGTCGTGATTTTTCTGGGTTCTGAACACTAATAAATGTGGTCTAGGTAAATCTATCTTATAGAACGCAATTTTTTGCCATTGTAAAATATTACCCAGGTTTATATACATTAATTGCTCTAAATATTTATTCAAATAGTAAAATGTTGAATTGTTTGTAAGATATCTATAGTCCTTTGTTTCCATGTTTTGTATAATTTATAACTTATTTTTATATTGCTGATTTACTGTTTGTTTATTCTCCACCATTCACTCAATTGAAAAAACTGTATAATCCCCCTCATCCAATGATAACTGTTCATTGTAAATGTCATCCTTTGAATTCAATTCAAAAAAAATTTTGAAATGAAAACTTCTTATATATCGATAAGCGCCGGTTGCACGCACTAAAAAGCATGATTCATTGTCATCCCGCGTGAGCCCAGCGTGCAAGCTAGACCGCAAAAATATGCGATTAAGAACTGAGAAGAGAAGAGTTACTTGTAATTAAATAGCTCATTGTTTCTTATAATTAATCTCTGTAATAAATGACACATATTAATTGAGGCCGTCATGGTGCTGGCATGGGGCATAAGGGTGTCAGTGTATCGCGGCAGTTGTTGGTTCGATCCCCACTCTTGGGGATTCATTTTGTTTCTTTCTATTATTATCTTTTATGATTTATTTTTATTACTAATGTCATTTTTACTATTTTCGTTATTTTCTTTTTTTTACCAAAATAGTTATTAATTATAGTAACTTGTCCTTTTTAAATTGATGTAATTAAAATTTAATTGTATATCTATTTAAATATTAATGATGTTTATATTTATAAACGTTATTTTTAGTAATGTACTGGTGAGTATATTTACTGGATTTTTTTTAAAGAAAATGTAATGTTTCCCAGAGTGAGTTTCCAACTTAGGTAGATTTGACCCAAGGGACAGGATGCGACCTTTTCTCTGGCCGTCGAAAGTCGATACGCTTGGTCGCTTCTAGATTGGAAGCTTTCAACCTTAAGCCTCGAGAGGTGATATTGGCACGTCTATCAAAATACAGTTTTGATCTACGTTAAATAGTCAAAGTAGTTACTATACTTATTTATATGCTAAGATAAGGTGATAAATGAAACATGAATCGATACAGCCTTTTGTAGCTGGCGTGATGTGTCAACAATTAAATTCGTTTTTATTTAAAACTATTTGTATTTGCGAAACAATGTAGACATCAAATTTTATCTTCGTTTAACATTATTTTATAAAGTATTAAAAAGGATACAGATTAATACCATTATGGACCAACATCCCTCACAATAAAAATATATGCAAATTAAATAAAATAAATGAAATATGCAATTTGTTATCCTTAAAAGATACGAATATGCTGTCGCTGACTTTTTTGTAAATCTTATTAAGAGGAATATGCTGTCGCTGACTTTTTTGTAGATCTTATTAAGAGGAACAATACTCCCGTATATAATTTCCTTGTAGTATTTACTATTAAAGCAGCGCATGCACGGAAGTGTCTCAACGGGTTGGACACTTTATTTATCGTATTAATGTCAAATTATATAAGAATGTAGACCTATAAACTATATAAAAACCTTCCGTGGTTGAGCAATACTTTACCTTATGGTCAAAAACACATTAAAATCCATTGCGTGGATTAGAAGAAGAAGACTGAGAAATGCACAGACAGAGGCGGAGGGCGACTTTATTTTATACTATTATATAGAATTAATATTTTCATTTTTTCGCTCTAGGACCAAAGTAATAACCTGGCGTTGAGTTTCACTATTAATAGGCAATGCCTCGAAAAATTCAGAGGTATTTGGGGAACGGAGTCTCTTAACATTAGGTTCCTTTACCTGCCTACCCTGCTATATACGGGATACAGCGTGAAGGTGACGTAGTTATAGTAATCACTACTACTTATTTATATAACTATATCTAGGTATTTATCCTAAATTTAAATTAATTATTGTTGCAGTTCAAGTTCAAAACTTCTCCTCAGTGTTTGATATAATACTACCAAGCTCCGACATTAACCCGGCTTAATGGACTAAGTTAATAATAAACATAAATCGCTCGCTAGTGCAGTAAAAAGGGAAACAAAGGGTTTTCTCTGATAATCTCATTTGATTATCCTGATAAGCGTATAATTTTCTTATCTCGCTAATAAAAAAAAAGAAATCGATGTGTTCAGATAGTTAAATATATAGTTTATTTTATCTTTCGTAATACTATATAGATATATCTATATGTAAACATATCAACTTTTTAAATTATATTATATATAGGATGAAGGAACATAATGACATATTAAAAAATGCATGCCTTTTCGTAAAGTAATACCGAGAGTTTACGGTCAATATCAGGCGTTGGTTTAATTAAGAATAGCGAACGCTAGAAACGTGATCTTTTGTCTGGTAAAAATAAATAAAAAAACGAAAATTTCAGTATAAACACAAAATAAAAAATAATTTTCGAAATGAAATATTTGATATTTTCTTCGTGCTTATAGAGTTTCGTACATTTTAAGCAAAAAAGGAATTCCTATAAGATCACATTGTTGTCCATCTGTCTGTCAAGAACCATTATCTCAGGAACGCTCAGAAATATAGAGTTGAAATACATACCATATACTCAGATCTACGGTCCCTTGTGCACCTGCGCTACGGTTCGAATGGCCTGGTTTATATAATTTTTCTTTTACTTTTATCTAAATTATAATTCATAGTGTACTCCAGTATCATATCATAGTGTATTTACAGTTGTTACCAAAATCTCCATACCGCGACCATTAGTTTTATTTTAAATGTTTTGCATACCCATTGCAGGTATAAAATTAAATGCCAACACTATTAAATCAGTCGCCTAAAACAGTTTCCAAAACTTAACTTTACGCCTAAAACAGTTTATCATTTGATCATATTTATTTATACAGTCGGCCAAATCAGATGCTTATTCAGAGAAATAAATAGATTCTTTGTGTATATAGGTGTAAGTATAGGATATATATTTTTTTAAATATATTGTAGTCGTTATGAAATTATTTAATATTCACTACAGACTCTCTCTCAAGATTATTTAATAAATAATCAAAAAATGTTACATTAATTTCTGCATTGTTCGGAGGTTAATTATTCAATAATAATTGATCAAAACAGTAACATTAATGTTACAATGAAAAATGTTTCATTATTCGGTGACCTTCAAAGTTATAATGGAAAAGTTATTAAAGGTAAACACAGAAATATAGACACGTTTTGGTTGTGAATATACGATAAGAACAAAATAATTACTAATTTTAATTAAAACGTGTTTGATCTTATGATATGGCAATAAATTAGGCGAGAGACCTTTGTAGACTTTTTAATATATAGGTTTATTCATAAAAGTTATAAAAAAATTAAATGATAAATAAAAAACAGTTTTATATTATTTATAGGAATTATATTTAAAACAATATTTGGAGGTAACTGAATAGAATCATCATCAAAACTTATCCGATATTTCATTCTTAAAATTATTAATTAGTACCTACCTTATTTTCTTGACTACAATCATTGATCACAGAAAGTTCTATTGTATCTAGATTTGATCATATTAATAAGTAATATTCACAGTAATAACTTATAAAAACTTAATATTATCTTAAATATTTAAAAATAATTTCATTTATCAACTAGGTAGTTATTTATTTATATATTATGTATGTATAACCGCACTCTCACAAAAAATAAAAGGGTGTAAATATATCTCTGAAAATGTAACAAGATAATAAACACAATATTTAGTACTGAGTTAGAATGTTGGGATCAGTCGAATCATTAAACTGGGAAGGGCGAACGCGCGAAGGAGCTAAGGCGGGGCGCGACGGCGACGTCCGCGGCGTCCGCACAGTAAACGCTGAAAGGCATGCCTGAATTCAGGGCTGAATACTGTGTATATTACTGGGTTTAGAGTAGAATTGAAATAACCCAACCACAGCGACAGTGATGTCAGCACTGGATTGACCTCACAGTCACACGTCGGTACTAATATAGCTAATATGAAAAAGGGAAGCCAGCACGCAACGAAGGCGCCTGTAATTATTGCTAATGTCTTCGCCGCCTTTCGTTCTCTTTTAGAGTCAGCAGCTTCTTTTGGTTTACGGCGTATCAGTGTTGGGTAATAAGCTGCCGCAACAGCCCCGTAGCCTGTTGTAGGTGGGTCTGTTTCCAAGCCGTTGGCACAGGATTGTTTCTCAGGGCTTGTGTTGTTAGATGAGATATTTGTGATTCCTGTGGTTGTTGTTTCGGATATGGTAGGTAATGGTCGTCCAATAACCGCGACGACGGCGGCGGCTATGCCACCACTACCACCGGCTGCAACTAGTGCTCCGCCTGCTGGCACAGGCGGTGGTCCCACACCTCGTGTAGTGGTACCGTGACGTCTTCTTATCCTTTTTCTAGCGGTTTGATATATTCGCCAGTACAATATTAATATAACCAAAACAGGGACGTAAAATGAAGATGCCGTTGCAAATATTTGATAGCCAACATCTTGACTGACAACGCATCGAAGATCTTCCGAGACGCGTCGATTCCAATCGGGATCTTTCCATCCTAACAGTGGAGCAATGCAGACAAGGAAGCTAGCGCTCCATACACAAGCGATCATATACCCAACTCGACGCGCCGTCCTTGCGTGAATGTAGTCTATGTTTGTTACAGCCCAGTATCTGTAGACAAAAAAAAATAACATTATAAAATATATAAATATGGAATCAAAAATGCGCAGTAGCGTATTAAAATATACGTATTTCAACTTACCGATCCAGAGCAATGGCAACAAGGTGTAATATTGATGCAGTACAACATAGCACATCGCCGGAAGTCCACATATCACATAGCTCTGGGCCCAAAGTCCACCGTTGGGCTACTTCGTATACCGCACCCAATGGCATCACTAAACAGGCTACAAGTAGGTCAGCCACTGCTAGGGATAAAATAAGTTGATTGGCAGCGCTGCGCAAGTGCCGCTCCAGCAGTATCGCCGCTATCACAAACACGTTACCTGCAAGTGTACAATATTACTTATTAATAAATTATTATAGTTTTATAAATAATCCCCTACATCATAAATCCTTTAAATCCTATATTTATCGTACAAATTAACGTCTTTAAATGAGAGCAGAAATATTAATTATAATTATATTACCATGAAACTAGCTGACAAAATTTTTAATGGTTTCCTGTTAGTGCAGTAATCATTTCATAAGCAATTAATCATTAAAATAAATATACTGTACCGACTACTGTTGCCAAAATCAGTAAGCCAAGGAGAATAGCTTTCGCTGCAGCGCGCAGAAGTGCAGCAGGGGAGTCGAAGGGCGCGGACGCCTCCCACCAAGTGGCATTGGCTGCTGTGGTATTCCAACCATTAGGTATCCATTGTGTGGTGTTCCAAGAAGCATTCGACGCTGGCAAGCTGTACAGGGTCTCCCAATCCAACAGGTCGTCGTTTCCGTCCGCGCCCTCCATGTCCTCTCACCGCGAAATATCACCACCAGCTAATTTTGTAAATAATATTGAATACATTAATTTGTCAATATTCGGTAGAAAGTGGGGAACGGAGTGTCTTAACACTAGGTTCCCTCTGCCTGCCCTGCTGTGAGCGGGATACAGCGTGAAGTAGATTTATTTTTTTTATTTAATTTGTCACTAATAAAATTGTGATCGGTTTTTTATTTTTATCGTTGATGTACCAATATCAACATCAATGCATCATCATTTTCTGTCTTTATATATTCGAGCAGATTGCAGATAGCCAATTCGGTATAACCAATTTCTATTTAATGTTAAGTGCTGTGAATGTGTTTGTATTTTCGTGTATTATTTAGGTCACACAGAGAAATAATCAAAATAAATTTAATAATTGCAACCTACATATTTATAATATTAAATACTTATGTTTATATCAAGCCAAACAGCTCCGATCATAGAAAGTATTCTTATAAATAATACACATGGCATATGTTATACATGACATACGTTATATGACTTGTAGTATTCACGGAGAAGAATAAAAGTCTACTCACAGCTAGAAGTAATTCAACACCACTTTAAATGTACATATTGTTAAAGCACAAATCATAAGTTACGACAACAAAACATTATTGGTAATAGAAAGTCAACATATATGAAATAAACAATGAAATGCAGTAAAAACAATTTCTAAAGAAACAACACAGAAAATAAGGAAAAGTAAAAAAACACTTCGACTCGACATCGGCAAAACGCGATATCTCCGATTCCGGTCGACGGCTTTTATTATAAATAAATATATATAGGAGGTTTTTATATGATTTACATATTATGGGTGACCAATCTCATGATAGATGTTTCGGTCCAGTTAATATAATATATAGCAATTTTTTAATTCTTTTTAAACTACAGACTGAAATAATTATCGCTACATCATTAAAAATCTTAAAATATTAATAATTTGAATTTATCAAGCTAGTGTAACTATATTATAACTATCATATAAAAATCAGCTTCACGCTGTATCCCGCATACAGCAGGGTAGGCAGAGGGAACTATCATATATGAGTATATAATATGCTATGCTTACTATTTCTGTCATATTTTCGAAACAAAAAATTTAAAGCAACTGCCGTCATTTTGAGATGCGTTTTTCCTTTGATCGTAGTGGCGCCAATCTGAAACAAAAATAAATCTATATTCATATCCACATTAACGCCTAAGAAATTGATTCGAATAATATTTATAATATTAACAAAAATAAAATCCTTCCATTGAAAAGTAAACATTTGAACGTGTTTTTAAATTATCTATTTCGGTAAAGGAAGAAGCAGTCTAAAATAACGTCAATAACGTAAGGCAATAAAAACGCGTATTGACTTAAAATAATTATATATAAATAATAAATATGACAATGTGTTATTATGCTTGACATTGATTATTTTTCCATATAATGGAATTGAAATTTCAATGTTGCTTTTACCTCTCTCTTATAATAAAGCTTATTGCGTGACAAGGGTACATAAGACGCCTTCCCCCTTGAAAATCCGAATAATATTCGGTTACCTTATTTGCAGTCAACAGCGTCAATAGAATTACTTTATATTTTTTAGTACAAGTTATTGTATGTGTATATATAAAGGATATATGTGTATATAAAGGATATTATATATATTTTTTATTTATACCTGGTAATAGGAAATGTAAATGTAACGTAATGTATGCTGTTTCGTTTATTGTCAAGACACTCCGTTCTCCTCTTACCGCCCAGATTCAACACATTGCGTATTAAATGCCGGAGCTGAACGGCGCATATTTTCTTTCTAGAGCGCACGTTTACAGTTAAATGTTGTTCCACAGCTCCACAAAGAGGTCAAAATAAAATAAGTAATATAAATTTTCGATATTAAAAATATATATTCTACCATTTAATATTATGTGTATGAGAAAGAAGAAAGTTTACGTTACGCTTAAAGAAGATTTTTAGATTTTTTCTGCTGATATATGTATATTTTTCATATCTGAAATATTTAGACGTTTACTTTTGTATTTAAGAAGTATTGTTTGAACTCGCACAGATTGTGCCGGACTGTTTTCTACGGGTCGAGTTTTGTCTAAACGATATTTCTAAATAAACATGTAGAGTATTTTAAAGTGATTTGTAATTGTTTAATATAAATATATATTTACATTAGTAATAATGTAAATATATATTTACATTAGTAAACAACAAAGTCACTGCGCAA
>DWAN01004572.1:0-12040 GCA_018230445.1 Heliconius hewitsoni | reverse complement strand
ATATATATATATATATATATATATATATATATATATATATATATATATTAATTATCTAAATCTATCTGTCGCCCGTACCAAATCGCAAAGACATTTAGTTGATGACGAAGTAGAGGAAAAACCAAAAAGAGATATATATTCAAAGTATGTACAAATAATACTCACTAATTGGTCGATTGGTGATTCCTTTAACTTTTTTATTCTCAATAACCTCTTCATCCTTGCTTTTCGATTTCTTCGGAACCTCATCCGAAACATCTGGAATAAACATTTTTATAAATTAATATATTGTGTATTTGAGTACTCTGCACTTAGAACAATATGAAAAAAATATGCTATATTCTGCAAACGTTAAAGGAGAGAGAGAGAATCTAGTGTAAAAAATTCCATTCTTCATTTTTGACTTGAATTCCAGACGTTGCGTTTTGGCGGAGTACAACACCGCGCCTTCTTTTACCAGTGCGAAGAAATCAAAACAATACATTCCGTTATATGTTTTTAAAAAGTATTTTTCTTTCCTAAGTGTGGAAAATAATACTTAAAAAATGAAAAAAAAAAAATCTTTAAAATTATTTATTAATAATCTCAAAATTTAATAATCTCTAAAGGCTTTTTGCCAAAATTATTAAATTATTTTCCATTAAGTGTCCATTGTCTTGTCTCCAACGACGTTTATCTAATTCAGAGATCCGAGGGTTGTAATCTTATGAAATTTTAACGATAAATTATTGAGAATGGCCTTGTTTTTAATAATGAATAGTGTAGAAATTTGACTTTGATAATTATAAGCTGCTGGTTGACATTATAAAGTACCAAGTATAGCCAAAACCGATTAAGTACATTACGAAATTTAATTTAGAAATAAAAAAAATTGCTTCACGCTGCATCCCGCACACAAGAGGGTAGGTAGAGGAAACCTAGTGTTAAGACATTCTCTTCTCCGCTTTCCGCCGATTACCGGAGGCCTTGCGTGTTGAGTGGCAGAATTCAACACGCCTCGAAATAAAAATATATATCTAAATACTGCATTTTCTGTTTGGAATCAATTTAATTTAGCACAAAAAAAAAACTTTATTTATATTTTTTGTAAGTATAATTCGGTTTTTTTTAGGGACGGGTAATCCTTTTCTCATCTGGTCCTCATCCTTTTCTCAAAAAAGGAAAAGCCTAGCCGTCTTAGCTCATTAACCTCACGTTCAAAAAAGAAAATTTCGAGTAAATCGATAAAAATTAATTATTTTATAGTATATTTAAGTTTAAGTAATTATATATAATACATTTTTTTTCAATTATAGTTAAAAAAGTAAGTAATATAAAACAACTGAAAAAATAGAAACTAAGCAATGCAATTAACATTCGCAGTTTATTTTATCTAAAAATTATTTAAAATACACCTACTATTTTATATTTTATTCAAGTAAATATACGGTTAACTTTATGAAATTTCCAAACAAACCAGCCTTGAGCCGTTTACTTTATTTTACCGACTACATTTTATGCCTACAGATTTTTTTTAAGATATTTCTTCTGCTTCATCGTATTATTTCTTTATTAACTGAGAGAATTTCTCAAATTTTCTAAAAATATTTCTCAAATATAGATAGTTAGCTATCTCGGAGTCACCAAAGTTATTGACACTTTTGTAAAAGACAATAAACATTGTTACTTTTTATCAATTATGTACTAAATAATTTACTGTTAGTTATTTATTTGTATTTTTATTTCAACAATGAAATAACAACTTTAGTATTATATTACATCATTACGGCGAAACTTAAAGCTAGCTCATATAATAATTCCTCAAAGAAAATCGAACCCATAACCGTAATCCTAAATAACATTATACTTCCATGTTGTTTTGTTATTTCCCACTTCGTTTTAATTTAAACAGTAACATAATAAGTTTCATTTCCTAACACGTTTATTGCATACATAAAATTCCTTCTGGTAATTTAATATATCGAAAGTTAGCAGCTTTTGATAGATGAAACGAAAATATTTGGGATAAGCCTTTGAAGTTTTGTAAAACCGCAACACCCAAGTATATATGTATGTATAAATTTTGATAGTATACAAATTCTTGTTACGATATATGGATCATTTAAGATCCTGAACTCCTTGCAAACTTTAAGGAAGTTGGTCATTATGAAGGTTTTAGTGAATGAGTAAATAAGGATCTTAAATAGATTTTTTTTAATATCGCTCGGTATCCCGCATATAACATGGTAAGCAGTGGAAACCTGGACCTAGTGATAAGACACTACGCTTACATTAAGATACTTCTGTTCCCCATTTCCCGCCAAATTATAGAGGCATTGCGTGTTGAATGGAAAGTTAATGCTGCCTGCTTGCCTCGTCAGCAGAGCGATAAAAATAAAATTTCTTTTCCCCTAGTGAGGATTGAACCCAAAGCCTTCGCAATTGCAGTCACACCCTTGTGTCACCGGGCCACGACGGTCTCATATCATATTATATTATTGAGAGTTTTAAGATAAGGACAGTGGAAACTTATAAATGTTAACTTTTCAGTTAGGCATTAATTAGTACTTGAAACATTAACTACAAGCCTAACGGACTTCCGGTTACGCCGAAGAATTATTTCGAAGGTTCGAAAATGAAATTATGAAATTATATTTTTATTTTATTAATTAATTTAATTATATATCGAATGAAATTATATTTTTTTCCAAATGGGTATCCCATTTGGAAAAAAATATAATTTCATTTCTCTTGTTCTGGTAAGTGTAACTGCAGCGGTGAGTTTCACCATTCAAAACGTTTTGACTCGAATTAAAGCGTTTAGAACTGAGAGCGTTGAAGCTCTTTTTTCTGTTGGATGTCAAGTTCTGGACTTTGCTCTCTCTGGTCCTCTACTATTCAGGAAAGGCAAAATACAACGATATGTTATACTATACTATAATGTGTTTATAATAATTAATTACTTATAAAGTCTCAAATTCGAAAATAAACTCAATTATCCTCTCAAAAGCTTTTATTGAATAAAGATTTTTGCTAAATAACAAAAACGTCGCCATTATGGCAAGACCTATAAAATTTCATTTTTATCTCCCATTAACATCTCATTGAAATCTTCGTTTTAGAGGTTATAAAATTAAGTGCCTCTTTATACAGATCATCTTATGTATATTTTATCCTTGAGAAATATAAATTTTACTCAAAAATAATAAATCGTCGGTTTTAAGTGTTATCCAAAAATGGTTTTTTTTTTAGATATTATTAATAAAATGGAAGGCCGTTATGACAAAGGCACAACAGCATCTGGCTGTAAACGCTTTGGGGGTTGATTTCCACTGGTAATAAATTATTTAATACCTCACTTTGATGAGAAAATAAGTCGCGGTGTTGAGTTCCACCACTGAATTAGCAATCTTCCGAAAATCAGAAAGTTTCCTTACTTTCTGATTTTCGAAATAAAATCGCGAATAAAAAAAAATCATTCGCATTCACTTTTAAGATAGATACATCACTATCTTCGGAAAGATCTTCGTATAATGTTATAATTAGATATTTAAATATGTTATTGAATAATCTCGAGTCTCTTTATTGGTACATACCTATAGCTGGAAGCCATTTTCTTTTCATATCATCCCCAAGTCTTGTCTTGACAGACAATGACGAAATATAAAAGTTTAAACTTTCTTTGATAAAAGAATAGTAGATAATGGTAGTATTTTATGTTAATAATTCAATTTAGAAACAAACTATAGTAAAATGTAGCGGTATTTAAACTATTACAAACTTGGCAATTCAAAGATTTTCATACGATAAACACAAGAAAATGATGCGTTCATGTATTTACATATGTCAGCAAATTGTATTTTAATTCTTCATTAATCGTAATAAATGTAACATTTCATTCTATCCTCTTTGAAAACTTTGTATGTAGAGTGGCGGAACTTAAGCTCAAATCATTTATGACAATATGTCATTTCGACGTTTAGGAATCGAACCCACAACCGTCGCGTTACAGTTGGACGCTGTGTCACTCAGCCTAGACGTCCTCTAAGAAATAGGATAATCGAATATAAGAAAATCTTTAATTATTTCGATTTCCCAATTACTGTAATATTCGCTGTATAATAGTTAAATATTTAGATTTAATTTCGGTTTGTTAAATATTCTTCTAAGTCAGTTATTTTCTCAGATTAAGGAAGATTATGTTTAACTAAATATTACTATTAATCAACACTTCAGTTGAACTCAATTTCCCTTAAAATATTCGTTATATCAATTTATACGAGATATTATCAATTATTGTTGAATTTTGAAATTTATTAGTAAAGCAATACTAAATGTAAATGATTAGATATAAAAGAAGAGACCTGTCGTGGCGCAGGAGCACAAGCTTGTATGACAGTTTGTGAGTTGCGATTGCCACTCGAAGTAATGAAATATTTAATATTTCCATTTCTCGCCACTAAGTACGCAGTCACTCGTAAAATTCGAAGGAAATGATTTAATGAGAGCGGCGTGTCCTTACACTAGGTTCCCAGGTTCCCTTTACCTACTCTGAAATATGCGGGGTACAGCATGACGATAAAAAAATATATAGAATAAGCTTAAAAAACACATTATAACATATATCAGTTGCTGATCCCGTACAGCAGGGTAGGCAGAGGGAACCTAATATTAAGGACACTCCGTGTCACGCCGACTTCGCCGCCGCCGCGCTTCGTCTCGATACCAGAGCGAAGACATAGAAATATAAATTATAACATATAGTCTATTAACAAAACACATATTTTAAAAATATATATAAAAAAAATTACTGGTTACATCATTAATAGGTAAGCCCCTTTCGTTTAACCTCGGTACCGGTTAGCTATTTTGTGGGAGCTCTTTGTTTTTTATAAATTCCAAATGAATGTCGTTTTAACATAATATGACCTGAATATTTATGAATTTATTGTGTATATTTACTTTAATTAACCTTTTCATAACCAGACGATCAGGATAAAAATAGAGTAAGTATGATAATAGATGAGCTAAAATGTTTTTTTTCTGATGCTCTGTCAAGTTAAAAGAAAATCACATCAAACTAGTGGCTGCCCGTAAATTTGTAAAACGTCAAATCCCGTTTTTTCCCGTTCCCGTAAGAATTTCGAAAAAATCACTCTCTAAATTGCTGCTTTCTACGCCGCGTAGTTTCGGCTTTGCATTGTCTGTCAATCTCTAAGTAATAAGAGCGTAAAATGTATAGACGATTGGTATATTCTTTCAAAGATGTGGCTTAATTGGCTAATAAATCTGTAGGGCCTATACACAACGTCTCAGTAAACGGAAAATCTTTCTAAAATACAGTCTTTTCATAATACATAATACAAAATCAGCTCTACAGATACACGGTTAAGTACGGCAGATTCCAAATTAAGCAACGAATTTTCGAATTTCTCTCAAAGACAAAGTGATTACATAAGTGGCCATAGCGCAGAAGCACAAGCATTGAACTATACGCGCTACAGGTTGTGAATTCGATTCCCACCCGAGGAAATGAAATATTAAATATTTTAATTTAAATTAACGAGGCAATGCGCAGTTTCGAGTTCAGCCACGCAATGCCTCCGAAATTCGCCGTTAAGTGGGGAACGGAAGTATCCTGATAGGAGCAGTGTCTTAATATCTGTATATGTGCGGGATACAGAGAGAAGCTAAAAAAAAAAGATTAAATTAGAGTAAAGCCAAACCTGTTCACAAGGGCAAAATCACGAACAGAAAACTAGCAATAATTATTAATATCTAAACAAGCAAAAATGAATAAAATTGAAATAAATTTTCACAAAAGTAGAATATTATTGTCATAAATCGCAAAGATTTCACCCGCACGAGATGGAAATAGCTGAAGCGGAATTCTTTCTTGATGAAAGTCGGAAACTTGGTCTCGAACTGCGCTAATTACAAGAATCACGATACGTACAGCCGATATTATACAAAGATTGTGAAGAAGCCGATATTATTGTGAAATGGTTAGGAGTTAAGATAACTATTATGCAAACGGAACATGCTAATATAATAATTATAATCTTATCTACACAACACTAATACTATATTAATCAGATGAATTAAATTGATATGTATTTCATATTTATTTGAAGGTAACTTCGATGGTTTTAAATATTTAACTATAAATATAAGTAAAGAACCAAATAACAACTTAACTCAGGTTTTTCAAATAATTCCAAAACGTAATGTATGCTGTAAGCTTTTATTTCTTTAGGGGTAAGTTTCTTTTCTTCTTGTTTGCTTACCCTGCATAACGCGGGATACATCAACGTGAGGTTAAAAAAAGTAATATGATTTGGTTATACATAAATTTACACCTAACTGCTACAGTATTTTATTTTGAATAAGTAATTGCGTATAAACTGGCGAAACTCAACGCTGCACGTTGTCATGTTACTAGAGAAATGAACACAGCGGACATCGATCCCATAACAGCCGCATATACAGACCATACCACGATCGCTTTAACTACTACATACAGATTCAATGAACCTTATTTTTAACATTTTTAAAATGTTATTCTACACTCAGTAAAAAAAATACTTAGAAACGTATAAAAAAATAACGTAGCGAGATTTGAACCCGGACCTCTTGGAAACCAAATATTAGACGATTTCTAAGAGGCGTGGGTTACCATTGAACCCTTTTATCAATATTACTATCAACAAACTCATGCACTCTACTAATAACTGTAATAAGCTGTCACGATACTGATCGTAATTGTATCTTATTTACCTTTTACTTTTAACAACTTATCTTATCTTATGTTTGTCTATTCTATCGTGAAAAATCTTCACGCTTTTCTTTGTAAAAATATTATAATAATTATTATATATACAGTTGTAACTCAATAGACGGATCAACGGGTGCCTGTTGTTAGCCGATTTTCAGTGGTTCGGCAGATATATTTGATAATTTGTGTTTTTGCAAAAAAAAATTATTCTTGAGGAAAAGACAGCCTGACTGTTGAGTCTGCCCTCGTGATTTACTTCTCTCAATATAGCTCAAAAGTAGACCTTTTGTATAATGTATTATAACATTTCAACTCTATTGGCTAATAAATATTGGAAATTTGGATGAAAACAAAAATTGTTTTTAAATAAACTACATTTTATCAACTTTTTTAACTAGAAACTACTAGTATTAGTATAGAATTTTTTTGCCATTGTTACATGTGTACAACATGTCAACAGAGCTTAATTGGTACCAACGCTAAAAAATTCAATCTAAACATTACGAAAAATATTAATTGAATAAGTAATTTATGAATATTCCGTCCATTTGGGTTTTTTCTACTACTATTATTGAAAATTGAATTCTCAGAAAATCTGGGTCTGATATAATTTGTGATATTGTCTATAGCTCTCTTAAGTCAATATCATATAAAACTAGGCTAAATAATTAATAATAGAATGTGCTTTTCTCTTAATAAATTTCCATTCAATTATATCAAAGTGTATATTTTCGTAGACAAAATCATATATAATCATCAATCATATAATATTACTTAATGCACAGATAAGTTAAAATAATTAAAATATTTTTTTTCTGGCACGTGGCAATGCCATAATCAATGTTATATAGTTTACATTACAAAGTTTTTATAGTTTTTATTTTTATATTTGAAAACAAGTGCATTCGAGTTTCATTTTTAAATTTTTACGTAATCTTAACGTACGATCAAAATTATTAACATAATCTTACCTTTAGCACTTCTGTTTTCAAATACTTCTAAGTCCATAGCGTCGCTCCTGTCTTCCGGATTGGAAAATCTGAACGTAAAGTCGTTCCAGTCGAAACTGATCGCGTGCGTGGTTATCAGCCTGGTCAACGGGTCCTGGCCAGACCGCGCCTGTCTGTTACCACTTATAGGTTCTATAGTGATTAAATCAAAAAGCCTAACAGCCTTATTCTCTTTCATACTCCTAGCAAATTCTCTAACCATATCGTCGATACACGTTGCGTTATCAGAACATTTCAGTTCAACAACTGCCGCCTGTCCCGTCTGTAAAAGCGCGAACGCTACGATATAAATCAAGGATGTCATATTTGTTCACTATGTCCCTATCACCAGCACTTGTTCAATCCATTTGTGGGTCACACCACCAAACCACCCGCATCGGTGGTTACTTCGTCAATAAGTTCTACGTTCATCCGCCTATGATTTTTATTCTTGGTCACGCTACGCTTCCATCCATATACCGTGTGCGGAGTTTTTTTTTCATGACTTTATGTGTGTGTTCCTTTTTATATGAAACGGTTTTTCTGTGTCTATTGTTGTGTGGATTTTATTAGTGTTCATTTAAGGTGTATTGTCGATTGGTGAACATTTAGCATTATGCATTTAATAGTTACATTTAGTGAGTATCAATTGGTATTTTACTTTCAAACGTAGCGTTTGCAAATTAATATTTCTAATTATTTTTTTGAATTAACGTAGCATAAAAATAGCTGGTTTATAAATTCCAGATGAAAGAAAGCTTACAATAATATAAAAAATACAGCAAACGAAACGCAGTGTTTTTATTTTGCTTTAAGCTTCATTTCACGTATCCGAAAACCTAGGGCAAAGACATTCTGTTCACTGCATTCTGACAAAATAATATAATACAGAACTATACATGCGTATGTGTATAGCAGTTATAATTTATTTTTATATATTTTATATATATAAAAATACAGAGGCCAGTTAAGGTGTTTGGGCACAAAGTGTGACTGTAAAACCGACTGGTTGTGAGTTTGATCCCCACTCGAAGTAATGAAATATTTACTTAAATTTATATTTCCATTTCTTCTTCTAGGCAAAGCACAGCGTTGAGTTCTGCCACTTAACACGCGCATGTATGCCTCCAGAATTCCCCAGAACTCCAGAAACTTGGTTCCCTCTGCCTACCCTAGCGTGTGCGGGATACAGCGTGAAGCTGATTTATTTTATTTTAAATACATATTATATAAAGTAGCAGATTCATAATATTAATTATACCACGAATGTTAATTATTAATTTAACAGAAAATAATATACAAAGATGAAATACTAAAATTGGACACAGTAAATTGGATGTTCGAGAAAGCCTGCACATGTTTAATACGTGATAATACCAATTCCCTTAGAACATTTCATTTCCAGTGATAGCTCCAGCAGGTAATCTAGTCCTACAATACAGCGCAGCGTGTAGGATTCCGTACTTCAGTAGTAATGGCGTTCGAAATGCTTTGCCTAATACTAATAAATTGAGTTGTAGACCATTTTGGACATGGCCGTCTCGTTAGGTTTTGAGTTCAAATCTCGTTAAATATTTTACTTAAGCATAATTAACTAATATCATTGTTATATAAAAAATTAAATAACATAATGTTATTTAATTTTTTTTACTATAAGTTTTTTTTTGGGCCGAGGTATATGGAGTTGAGCGCTGAAATGATACCAGTTTCTGTTTCACAAAAAGAAACATACAAATTTTTCGGTAGTATTCAATATGGAAAATTCTTTATACAGTAGGTAAAAATAACATGACAAATTTCGCAATTCTAGAGACATCTTCTTTCCTTCTTCCCATCCGCATTTACCTGAAAATATAACTTTTTATATATACTTAATTTTTTTTAAACATCATATTACATGGAATTCGCATCAACCATTACGTAGATACACATTATTAGCAATATTAAATAAAAACAGTTTATATTTATCATTTTTGATGTTTTCCTAGAAACAAAATCTTACACAAATATCATAAAAATAATATTAATAATAATTCTAATAAATTTTCAGTCGAATGAAAGTTTCACAGACTATATATTCTTCGACATTTATTTGCAGACGCTACACACATGATTAAACAAATGAACCATTTCTATTTGATAACCACGCATATAAGTTATCAAAAAATTGTAAGAGTATTAACGAATTGCTTCAAATTGAATTCGAATATCCTTAATATATATTATTTATAATTAAGTTTTTTTCAGCTTCACGCTGTATCCCGCAGTATCAGGGTAGACGGAGTGTAGTGTTAAGAACCACCGGTACCCCCCTTTTACCGAATTCTGGAGGCGTTGTGCGTTGAGTGGCCGCACTAAACGCCGCGCTTTGCCTCGACACCAAAGCGAAAAAATAAAATGCAAATAAATAAAAATATTCAATTGCCTCGAGTGGGAATCAAACCCACGATCTGTCGTGTTTATAGTCACAGGCTTGTGCCACTGTGCTACGATTGGCCTCAATGGAGTTTCAAAAATGACTTATTTCCTCTGACTGGGTGTTGAACCCACAAAAATATTCTAATCTAGCTTCATGCTGTATCCCTAGTGGGGTAGTCAGAAGAAACAGAGAGCCAAATGCCACAGTCTCTGCATACCTCTTTCGCCTCGTCCACTGTCATCAACCTCTTCATACATGCCTTCCGGGCAGTCCTCATACTTTTTACGTGACCTCCAGTTTCTTTGATACTGTGTTTTCGAACATCAACCGAGGTAGGTAGGCGGTAGGGGGAGACCCTACCTCTCTTACCACTCACTTTTCCGTTATAAATCTTTTTTGCCATTCTTTCGTGACTCATTTGTTAGATGTGCCCAAACCAGCTCAGCACTTCCTTCTTCATTCATACCGTGACATCCTTGCTAGTGCCTGCCATTCTGTGTATCTCTTCATTGCAGATTCAATCAAGTAAGTTGACTCCGCTTATCCTACGAAGAGAGTATCTCCACGGCATTCATCTTTCTTTCATTCTCCTTCTGTAATACCCACGTTTTGCTGCCCTATAACAGCGTCGGTATCAACACTGCATTGTGTACGGCCAAACGTGCAGCTGTGCTGACGTTTCGTCGTCTCATTAACGCTACTAAGGCACCATTAACCCTATTTACCGGTAGATATACGCCTTACAATACAAAAAAAGATAATATTATTAAAAAAAAACACGCAGCTTCACACTTTTTCCGCTTATGGAACTTAATGTTAGGACACTCCGTTTCCTACTTGCCCAGACATTGCATTTTGAGTGACAAAGGTCAACTATCGCCGCTCTTTGTCTATGGGAGCGCGGAAATGATTATAAATCAAATATTATGGTTATAACTCAAATATAATGATAATAAATAAAATATAATCAATCTTATGTTCGGTACGGAGTGTCTTAACACTAGTTTTCCAAGTTCCCTCTGTAAGATACAATTTCAAAAAATAAGAAGATTTGCAAATTATTTTTAACTTTCTCAAGAAATAGTTTACTTCTATTATATTCCATCCTAGCGCTAAATAATTTTACTTTGAATAAATATTACTTACTGGTTTAATAAAAAAATGGATTTTTCTTTTTCTCCTTATCACCATGCATGTCTGTAGATTACCATGACGGAATTTATTAATACTTAAAAAAAACATAAATTTCTGTTAAAATTGCATTTATTCCTTATTGGTTACTTGGACACCCCAGATAAGGTTGAAAAACTATAGCAATCTAACCGATAAGAAGCCTATAGCTCGTATTAAACATGTAGGAACTCGATTTAATCCTATTTTCGGGTTTCGTACCTTAAAAGGAAAATCTCATAGGATGACTTTGTCTTACGTTCGACCCTCTGTCAAGACAATTTATCTCTAGAGCGTGTAGCGTGGAGTTTATAAAGCTCAATGAATATCAAATATTCAGGTTTATAGTTCATTGAAGCACAGAAAAAATCAAGTTTCTAAGTCATCGCAATCAAATGATAGGATCGTTTTAGGTTGCATTTATGCATCGTTTTTACTGTATTTTGTATTATTAACTACGTAACTAAAACTTATAGTACTTACCGTGGACTTTCTGTTATAAAATTTTTCGCGAAGTGAGAATTTCAATTTAGGAAAAAATCAACATTTATAGGTAGATATTTCATAGAAAGACTTATATTAATAGTTATTATTATCAATTATCAGCTTCACGCTGTATCCCGCACACAGCAGGGTAGACAGAGGGAACCTTATGTTAAGACACTTCGTTCCCCACTTTCTGCCGAATTCTGGAGGCATTGCGTGTTG
>DWAN01004571.1:0-12042 GCA_018230445.1 Heliconius hewitsoni | reverse complement strand
TTAAATATTTTCAATGTACAGAAACGACTTTTCTACAGATTTATTATAAGTATAGTATAGTATTATAAGTAAGATATATCAGTCAGCAAGCACTCTTTCCGTGGAGAGGAAAACTCGACAGGCAAATGTCTAAGTTTTTTATTGACAATGCCTACACGATTTTTTAAATTTTTATACCATGTTCAGGCTTTTTACCACATAGGAGTGTACGCAGGGGCAACCAGACGTTAAGGCACTTTGTTCCACGTTTTCCGTCCAATTTTCGAGACATTGCGTGTCGAGTGGTAAAATTTAACGTCGCACAGCGTCCTTTCCTGATATTTTGATATTTTTTTCTTTCGAGTTTTACGCTCTATCTCATACATAGCAAGGTATACAGAGGGAACCTAGTGTTAAGACTCTCCGTTCCAATTTAGACACTTTCGTTTCCCACTTTCTCGAGAAAGAAAGAAAATCGAGAAATCGGTTCTCGAAACATTGCGTGTTGAGTGGTGCAATTCAACACCACACTTTACCTTAATACTACGACGCGCTTGTGGCTTCGTCCGCTTTAAGTTTCATTAAACATTAAAATTATTTATTTAAAAATCTGAAACAGCATATTTTTTTAATAAACTTAATTTTAGTTTAAATAATATGTATGTCCGAACAAAAATGTTACTAACAAAATCTAAAGAAAATGCGCTTGATAACATAAATTAGGATATTTGTGTTGTTGGAGACTGTCATTTATTGTGAAAGTTTTTGAAACCCTCATTTGTCACAGCCCCGAGGTCTCATCGGCTTCCTTGAGACTTCGAAGAATAATCAAAGGATAGAAACGGTAGGCGGAGACAGTCTATTGCAACACAAATTATGTCCAAACAGAAATACTGGGGAGAAATAATACAGAAATACTATTAAAATACAATTCAGGCTGCAGACGACGGTTGTGGGTTCGATTCTTACTTAGAATATCATTATTTTCTTATAAGATACAAGTTTATACGATATATAGAAAAATCATTTTATAAATAAATACAAACATTCACATGATAAATTTAATTAATGATTTGAACAAGCAACGATCGGAAACAGATATACACAAGTTTAGAATCAATTCATTTTCATATAAAACTTATAAGAATATTAGAAGCAAATAAAAGTTTTTATATCCTTCCAGATTGTCGTCTGAGGTAGAAGTTTTTGCTGCCTTCTTCGAATCTATGTAGCCTCCAGGGCTCATCGGCTTTCGTAGAACTTGAAAGTGTAATCAAAGGATAAAACCTTCTGTTGCCTAGTCAAGTGGCTGCATAAAGGCAAAATTCACTTACTTGCTATAGCGGACGTCGTTCCAAACATTGAGAACGAGTGGTATTCCCGTTACTGTTCATACATTCAATGTCTTCTTTGCTAAAAGTTTACAAAGTACCTGATGTAATTGGTTAATTGTAAGTAATACTTAATCATGAGGCCAGTCGTGGCGCATGGGCACAAAATGTGACTATAAAACCGACTGGTTGTGGATTCGATCCCCACTCGAGTAAGTGAAATATTTCAATTTCTTCGCTCTGGTGTCGAGGCAAAGCGTGTCGTTAAGGTCAGCTACTCAAAACTTGAGAGAAATCTAATCAGCGGACTTATAGAAACCGACAAATCCTCTAGTGTTGCACAGGGCCGTGGACGTCGGTAATCACTCTTGCCTTTTCCGTACAAAAACTCTTGCTTTTTGTATTATAGAACATTATTTTTATTTAACATAATTATTCACTATCTAATAAATATGTATTTTTGTATGGAAAAGACTAACATTTTAACCGGTTCCTACTAGTGGAGGTGGTTATCAATTCGACTGTATTTGTTTTTACACTTTACAATACAAATTACAATTAAACTATAGACATATATGATTTAATCAAATATTATTCAATAACATTGACATACGATACCTAAAAACACAATACGCGAACAGCAACGTGAAAATACTCTTTTATATGAAGTCATAGTTGGTTGAGCGAGCGAATTTGCATAGGAATGGCAGATTACAGAGCCACATAGGCCAGACCTAGTTCTAACTCTAGATGTAGCGCTATCTAGCCAGGTGGCGCTAGGACTTAACTTCAATACGCCGTTACTCTGAATAGCCTGCAGTAAGTACCAAGTAGCTGCTTTATAGGTATTATATTTATATGCAGATTGTAGTGGGTTTTGTCGGAATTGTGTATTGTCAACGATTTTGTGTTAACAATGTGAATAACTTTAGTGATGGCATCAATTAATTATGAATGTTGAATTGGGGAATACAACATTTTATTCCCATTCCTTACCTAATTTTCGAATCCCAAGGTTATGTCAGATATACGGAATGCTTTATGAAGTAAAAATTGATTTTAAAAAGTGGGAATTTTGTAAACTTAGCTTATGACAACTATTTTAGCATATCTCTAAAGGATAAATAGTGACAGATATTTTTATCTTTTTTTCTCCGTGTCATTATTCATATTAATTAACTTTATAATATTTTGAAGTTTTAAATATTTACTCTAAAATTAAATCTAAGTGATGCCTTAAGTAGGTTTTTTTTCTCTTATATAATATCTTTATTTCCTTGTAAGCTTTGCGTATAAACGTCCCGATAAATAGTATATTTTATGACAGTTTCATAATATCAAATATATTGAAGTTCTTACGGTAGTTTTCGTGAAGGTGATGTGAGAGTTTTCAAATAAATTTACATTTATTATCCCACGGGAACTTTAGTTTTTGGTTATACAACACTCATGATTATTCTACATATTCAATAGTACTCTACATCTTTAATTTCTTCTATACTTATAACATCAGCTTTGCTGATGTATTTGTTTGGTTAAACTCGTTTATCTCAGAAACTATTGGTTGGAATTGTTTTTTTTTTGTGTTGGATACCAGTCTATTAATCAAGTCCAATAGCCGTTAGTGGAAAAATTGTATAACATTTGGCTATTTCAGTTTGACGACGCGAAGGAAGCCGCATGTGATTGCAGTAAAGGTGTATTGAATTTTACAAATATAGTTTTTATCGTGAATTTGAGATATAGTGTATTGAACGGAGAAACTTAACGCCGCACATTATCTTGCCAGAGCAGAAGAATGGGGATCAAATCGTCTATCATTAAGACGTCGTAAAGGCAGTCAGCCATGATGACCTATAACTTTTTTTTTTAAATTGAATAAAAAAAGAATTATGCTTCAGCCGTCGCTTTATAGTAGCGGCAACGTTTGGCTGTAAGCGCGGTGGATATAGGTTCGATCCCCACTCAAGGAAATGATTATTATGGTATTATTTTTATTTCTGAGGCTCAGTAAACAAAATAAAAGGCGCTGATTTCCACCATTCCACACACAAGCGTGATACTAAGTTAACAAAATAGCCCGTGCATACCAGGGAAGGCAGAACCAACCTAGTATTAGAATACTCCCTTCTCCGTTAAGACATTAATTCTTATTTCCCACTCTCCGCTACTTTCTTGATTCTGATTGCTTAGTAGCGGATCTTGCTGCGCGCAAAGCAAGTTATCAAAGCGAAATAATTAAAATATTAAATATTTAATGGAAATTGAACCCACAACCCTCACTTTTACAGTCGCACTCTCGTATCCCCTTGCTACGACTGAAATCTAAAAAAACATAATAATATAAAATTTATAATATAATACATTCATATATCATAATAGATAACAAAAAAGATTAACTGTGATTGATTCTCAATAGTCGCTCCAATCAACAAATCGTATAAACCTCCACTCTATCTATATCTTTACTCTTTACTGAACGGGATTCGAACGGGCTTTCATTGACGTGTAATTAGCTAATAACAAGTGTAAACACACCATCAAAGCGCTGTATTGAACCGTTTTAGCGATATTAGTCTTTTTAGGGTTACCTTGTATGGTGGAGGAGTTTTTTTTTTAGATATATATATTTATGATTTAAATTTTGTAGATGTTTTCTTACTTTGATCAACAAAACTTGTTAAGCATTTTGGAAATTTCAATTTTTGTAGGATTTTTTTACAAAATCATTCCACTATTTAAAATCGTCGGGGGGGAAACACAAGTTTCCACTGCCAAATTTTCTAGACATTGCGGGTTGAGCAGCGGAACTCGATGCTGCGCTTTGTCTTCTTACGAGAGCGAGAAAATGAAAATAATTCATCCACTCGAGTTGAAATGAAGCTTATAATTGTGGCATTTAAAATTAGGATCTATATATTTTTATAATCAAAACAATGGAGTGATATGGCAGTGTGCTTTGCCTGTACAATTTAACATGCATAAGGTACGTAAAAATAATAATAGTATATATATTTAAATTATATACGGAATCCTTACTATTGGCTAAAAACCTACATCACTTGCAATTAGGGAATGAGCAGTCCAAGATTAAATGGGCGCGTAACAAATATCTGATGTAGTTCGTACAGCGTGTGTGATTTCTTGATACTTCGCTGTAACTATATGTACTATATAGTATGTGTTTTGCAACAGAGGATGCTGGTTCAATTCCCAAAGACATCTCATCGTATATATTTTCTTAACTAAAACTGAAGAATCTAGTGTTGTAGCACAGATCTGCCTACCTCGCTGTGTACAAGAGATATGTCAAGTGAAAAAATATTATTATTATGAAACTGTCATGTAGCTGCAGCTCAGCATCACTTTGCTTTATTTGAAATAAATATTAAATATTAAAAAGGAAAATATTAATACACATATATTAGTAATTTATAGTTGTAGGCAGAAGCAGGAGTGTGTTATTCACTTTGCACTTCCGTCACTAAAAAAATATCTAACTTTTTATAATCATTATTGTATGTAAATTATTGTTTTTTTTTGCGACACACTATTTCCTACTTCCCACCGCAGACATTGTCTTGAATGGCTGAAACAAACGCCGCTTTTGGCCTTGTTACGAGAGCGAGGAAATGAAAATATTAAATATACACTCTTCCAACTAGGAATCGAACTCAGAACAAGTCGTGTTTACAGTGACGCCGATGTGCCAACGAGCTACGACGGCTATTATAAAATGTTTAATTAATAAATGATAGAAATATACAAAGGTTAAAGGTGATTAGCAAATCAAACACTTGCGCCTAACCGCCGTCTAATTAGACCGCCTAGTGTTGACGCCGCCTGATTGTCTCAGATAGTCTGCAATCTTCAGTATATAAATTTACGCTTGCTAATAATATTACTAATAAAGTAATATATTTTTGTAATTAATTTTAATATCTGATTATCCAAACAGGTGAGGCAGTAGTACCGCAGCGGCACAGTGACTGTAAGCGCGACGGTTGTGCAGGCGATTCTCACTGGGGAAATGAAATATTTACATTTTCTCGCTTTGGTAAAAAGGCAGCTCGGCGTTAAATTTCGCTACTCAAAACGCAATGTCTTTAAAATTGGACGGGACGTGGGAAACGGAGGATCTTAAAATTAGGTGCCCCATGCCTATCTTACTCTATTCGATCTTCAACGTGAAATTCTAAAATTACTATAAAAATAATTAAAATAATTTGCAGCTTTTATACAAACTGAAAGCGGAGTGTTTTAACAATGTTTTCTCTCAATCCCTAATGGCTGTACATTATATTCATTCGAGACTGGATATAATGTAGAGCTAACATACTTACTGTAAAAGATGTTCCGTACTGTTCAACTTTTTTATATTTACTAACTACAAATGTATTCTTACTTTTATCTGCTACTTAAACTGGGCTTAGAACTAGACATTACTAGACCTTAAGGTATTCAATCCCTAAGGGAGTCCAGATAAATGGATTGCATTTTTCTACATAGTTTACTTAATGTCAAACAAGTTAATAGAGGCCGGCCAGTCGTGGCGCACGGGCAAGGATGCTACTATACGTGAAAAGTTGTAGGTCTGATTCCCATTCGAGGAAATAAAATATTTAATATTTTTATCTCTTCAGAATTCAGCAAAAAGTGGGGAATGAAAATATCTTAATGAGAACGGAGTGTCTTAACGGAACATTAGATGGGAACCTAGTTCCCCCTTTCTACCCTGCTTTGTGATTTCCTACCTATCGTGAAACTAAAACAAAACAAGGTACAAAGCACGTAATCAGATGTGCTTCATTCAGATAATTCAGCCATTAATTAAGCTCACGACGAGGAAAAACTACCACTTAAAGAAACAAATAAGCTTTAAGCAAAAACGATTCATTCTACATACTCCATTTATTTTAAAATATTTAACTTTTGTTCTTGACTTTATCGCTTAGATGTTTGTTACAAGTATACTAACAATAGTATTGTTGAAGTTGGGATATATATTTATATTCTACTAAAATCAAAAATTAAATCAGCTGCACGCTGTATTCCGCACACAGCAAGGTAGGCAAAGGGAACTTAGTGTTAAAACACTCCGTCCTCTACTTTCCGCTGAGTTCTGGAGTCATTGCGTATTGAGTGGCAGAACTCAACGCCGCGCTCTGCCTCGCCCCAGAGCAAAGAAATGAAAATATAAATGTAAATAAAAATATATTCTACTATTTCTATTTATTTAAAAAATCTATACTGCCTATCCCACGCAGGGTAGGCAGTATGATACTAGTGTTAAGACACTCCTTACTTACTTTGGACACAATTTTCGTGACATGAGCATTGAGTGTCAAAATTGAGTCTGTATCCTACAAATAGCAAGGCAAAAAAACCAATATAAATTTCACCTGTATAACAATCGAACCTACTATCACCCCGTCCGAAACTTGTCAGGATGACCTCTCATATAATATTATGTACGTAGACAACAAGTATTTCAGTTTGTGATTAATATAGTTGTGCTGCAATATCTCCTTGGAGGGTACTTGTCGGCACTTTATCTTTCAAATGCAGTGATGCTATAGCAGCGTGGTATCATGTTAACACAGGTTCGAATCCTTCTATATCCTCCTCAAATATAAATATATATATATATATATATATATATATATATATATATATATATATTTCGTCGCTTTAGTAAAAAGGGCATAGCCATGACGTTGAGTTCTGCCAATCATCATGAAATACCTCAATAACTCGATGAAAAGTGGGGAAATGAAGTTTCTTAGTGGAGAATTAATGGAGAATTTAGTGTCTTAACACTAAGTTCCCGAGTTCCTTTGCCTACCCTGATATGAGCCGGATACAGCGTGAAGTTTAAAAAAATGAGTGCAATGGTCCATAGTTAAGAATAAACTGGTTGAGAAACACTTATTTTAAGCCAATTTCTAGTTGAACAGCAATCTTGTGAAGGCTAAAATATAGTTGCGCCCCGTAGTACCCGCACTCGTACTTGTTTACATTTTCTAATTTAATCTTCCAAAGTTGTACAGATTGTCCAACGACGGCGCTCTACCTACATGAAATTGTTTGCTCTTGCAATGTAGACCACTACACTTAATACTCGCGAAAGCTATTTACTTTTGATTGGGAGTCTCGCTTTACCTCCGACTTACCTTGAAAGTTACTTTAGAAAAACTTACAACAACTTATCTGCAATGTTTGTGTTTTTCATAGTTTTATGCTGTATCCCGCATATGTAAGAAAAGGCAGAGAGAAATTAGTATAAGGACACTCGCGGTGAACCTACCTTTTGCTAGAGGCTCAAGTCATTTAGTGTTGAGTAGCGGAGCTCAGCTTCGCAATTTGTCCTACAACAGCGGGGAAATGAAAATTCATTAACTAGAGTAAGATTCGAACCCACAATCATTTCAATTAGAGGTAGATGTTGCCTCACTGCACTTAGATGGCCTCTATAATATGATCTATTCGTATAATGAAATTTATGAATCTGTCGCTGTTGTCTGTAAGTAAAGTTTGTGGGTTCGATTTCTGAAAAAAAAAACGAGACTAAAGACAAGTGAAAAAAGGTACAAGACATGAAATTCAAAACTTAAAAAACGTCACTCACAGCAAATAGATAAGGAAGGTCTCTACTAAATAGCCATCGTAAAATTCACGCCAATTTGGATTCGATGTAGAGTCGAACTTCCTAGCGTCGCTGTATAATAACTCGGTAAAACACAGTTTTTATTACATGATGAGCCTTGGATGCTAAAACTAAGGGAAGGTTTACATTTCCTTACAATTATATATAGAAATATTTTGTTAATCAATATAAATATTATCATATATTTATATTATACGTAGGAACTGTTTTACATTAACATCTTAAACATAAATATAGAAAAAGTACATAAGACATAATAGTCCAGGTAGCAAACACCGATGGCCTGGGATTTAGAAAGTATAACCTCCTCACAGATCACAGGCGCAACGGCACAGTGTTTGACTGCATTCGTGACAGTTGTTGGTTCTAGCTTGATTATTATCCTCGCTTTGGTTACAAGGTTGGTAGTTCCACCATGTGATGTCTCAAAACTAAGACGATGCGCAGGGTACCAAGTTATAAAAACAATGTAAACCGACCATGCATAATATTCATAATACGTATTATCTTGTATAACCTGTGAACATGAGTTACTCTCGCTATTGCAATTTCATTTTCATATCTTAATTTTAGATAGAATTTCAAAATATGTTCCAAGCAAAATTTTTTTTTTGTATTTTTTTTTTGAACTGGAACCTGTGAACTTCACTCTTTTAAGTTTATTTTTCAGCCTCACGCTGTGTATATATACACAAATATATGTTCTCTACTTTCGACCCGAATCCTAGTCACTGCATTATAAGTGGCGGAACTCAACGCCGCACTATGTCCTACAAAACTAGGATCTTAAAATTTCAAAAATAATACAAATTCATTCCCATAAGCGGATATCGAAACCACAGCTATCCCACTGCACCACAATGACTTGATTTTTAGCTGTATTGGGTAAAATTCCAAATTCACATTAATAAATGTACAAAGAAACATATATAAATCAACACAAGGTCAGTCGTGGCGCATGGACACAAACCTGTTACTGTGACATGTGTCAGGTAGTAGATACAATTCCCCCTCGAGGAAGAAATATTTTTATTTTTTCACTCTGGTGTCTAGACAAACCACGGCGTTGAGTTCCGCCACTCAATAGGAATACGTAATGCCTTAAGAATTCGGTGGAAACTGGGAGACGGAGTGTAAAGCTAAAAAGAAACGCATCTACACAATTCAATCACAATAAAAACAAAAATAAAGAGTCATTTATAAGCGTTTCCCGAAGCAAACTGTCTCTAAACACGGAGATCTCATATAAAAAACATTTAACGTCTGTAGGCGACTTCTCGTGCGTCCATCACCAAAATCGGCGACTCTCAAAAACAATTGCTCGGGCATACCCGGCCAAATTGCATTTCCAATTCATGAAGACTATTCCGCGTCCTTGCCTCATCCACTTCACACCTAAAGATATCGCCTATGAATAATTTTTCGGTGGAACTTGTTGACTTAATTTTATATGGGGTGGGTTGCCGTTTTTTAATGTGAACGTGGGAGTTTTTAGTGTGGTGTAATTTCTTTTCTTTTTATTTTTGTCAAAAGCTATGTTAGAGTTATATTTGTTGTGTTTTGTATTGTGGAATTATTATGTGTCGTATGTATTTTTTTGATTATTTTTAGGTAAAATTCTAATAAATAAATAAGGAAATAACAGACTCTTTTTTTCCCTACAACAAAGTACGGCAGAGGAAAGTTCATAATCTAGTAGTAAGTAAGATGCCGCTCTTCATATTCCGTCCAAATTTGGATAGATTACGTGTAGAGCGGCGGAACTTAACGCCGCTTCTACTGTACAAGAGCGATTAAATAAATATAATAAATATACAATTATTCTACGGTGACCTCAATAAATAGATCTATGATAAATTATGTCAACTTTGAACTAAAAGTACTAACATCACCAAAAATCTAGTCCACCAATCTCTACATAGAGACCCAGTTACCATATAAATGGAACGAACTTACGAAATATAACCATCAACCGTATATATCCTAAAAAGAAATATTTTACAAAATTTTTACATATAAAATTTCATATTTCATATTTTCCTAATAGTTAGCATTAATGGGACTGACAAGTGGTGAACGCACTGTACGGATTGCGGCTGAGTTTCCAACCAATTACGCGCCTACGCTTGTAGCTACAGTGAGTACTCGAGATTGTCGATCATATTCGTGTTTCGTTAGAATGAAAAGAATATTTTGAATATATTTTTGAAATACCATGACTTTATTTAGTTTTGAGTTGTTTTTTTGAGTTGGCGTTGAGATTTTTGAGTTTTGACATTCTGTAAGTTATAACAAAAAAAACTTTTACAATGTTTATATTCAAATGAATTTCAATAGTGTTACTGTTCGATGCTCACACGTAAGAATTAATTATTATCGCTTTAGTAACAAAAAAAAACGCGGCATTGAGTTTTGCCGAAACGAAATGGCAAACGGAGTGTCTTAACATATTCGATTCCCTATGCCTACCCTGCTATATGCGAGATACCTTATGAAATTAAAAAAATCGACGTTCTGTTTATGATAAAGCATAGCATTTATTTCCACCTCTTAATATAAAGAATGGAGTGATGGAAAGAGAAAAATTGTAATTACAAACAACAACAAATTGTATTTACATTTGCTAACTTTTATTACTTTGAGGCCAGTGGGGACCCAGAGGCACAAGTGTGCATGTGATATCTTGATGATTCGATTCCCACTCGAGGAAATGAAATTAATATTTTTATTTCGTCGGTCTGGTAACTAAGCACAGTGATGAGTTCCACCACTCAACATATAATGCTTTTTCAGAATTCGACGGAAAGTGGACGACGGAGTGTCATAGCACTAGGGTTCTGTCTGCCTCCCTCTGCTATGTGCGGGATACATCGTGAAAGTAAGAAAAAACCTTTAATGTTAATACATAAATATTACTGAAAATAAATATCTAACATGCATCCAGTACACCGCCTGTGTTAGGACACTCGTAGCAACAGACGTATAGACGTCGAGTGATACACAAGTACCTACTTTCAATACTTCGATAACCTAACAGTAAAATTATTTGCATTTTACTGACAAGAATTTTGTTACAATTTTCCATGTTTTAAGTAAATACAGATACAATTTTATTATTAATATAACATTTTATTATGATTCCAGTAGCTGCAAAGAAAAGGGGATAAGTGAAATTTTGTATAAATTTATTAGTTTTTAAAGATTTTGTCTCAACTTTTACAATATTTATCAGCGGGAGCAGGTGGAGTTACTGCCGAGATGCCGAGTGGAGAAATTAAATCCTGTGCTTAGTTTCAAAAAAGTCATAATCATTCATTCCCTCGAGTCTGCATAGAAACTACAACCATAGCATTTTAAAGGTCAGACGACTTTGATAATTTTTAGTTGTGAATTTAATGCCTTAACTTAATGCATGAATCTCATATAATTTGAAAGAATAAGGCGCTATGTCTCTTCTAGCAATAAATATACATCGTTTTAATCATCATGTACAAAGAATATTTTTATTTTAATAGACTAATAATTTTACTCGAGTATCATACGTACAAGGACATTTGATGCTTGAAGTTAGAATTTAATATGAATGGGATGCTAATTAAAAACATTTGAGTTATGTTTGTTCAAGGTGAATTACAATTTTTTAAAGTCTAGAAAACAATACAAAGAATAATTATGATTCATTTAGAATTCAGAAAGAAGAAAGAAGAATTCAGTGTCAAACGCTATGTCAATCTCATCCGAAGATAACAGAACTCTTTACGACTTCCACACGCATAAAGTGTAAACATAAAAAAAATTAACATAAAAAAGTTTTTCTTAATTTAGTGTATTTTACAAATCACGCCTTTTCTTTTCATACCCACATTTGATGAATTGCGCAAAAAACTGTAATTCGTTTTTTTATTGAGGCGGTCATTATTTAATTTTATTGTTATTAGAACTAAAGTCGTACTCCAGATTTCAACTCAACCGGACATTGGAAGATGTATCAAATTGAGCTTGTTAGATACAATAATAATAATAATAATAATAACTTTATTTGTCACCATTTACAGTTTTTTTAAA
>DWAN01004570.1:0-12042 GCA_018230445.1 Heliconius hewitsoni | reverse complement strand
TTTCTTCGCTCTGGTGTCGAGGTAAAGCGCGGCGTTGAGTTCCGCCACTCAACACGAAATGCTTCCAGAACTTGTCGTAAAATTGGGAACGGTGTGTCTTAACACTAGGTTCCCTCTGCCTACCTTGCTGTGTGCGGGATAATACAGCGTGAAGCTGATTTATTTGATTTTATTGATTCTTATTTAAATAATATTGATAATAATTTAAATAAAAAATGCACCCATATAGAAATACACAGACTTTTTATTGTAAAAAAGGTATGCATTCACAATTTATTAAAAAAAATACATCTAAAACATTAGATGTTGCATCTAGTAGTTTTGAAAATGTCGTGCCAAAAATTTGACAATTAATCAAGAATGTCTGTAGTTATTACATTTTTTTAGGAGTATTCTAATATCACCACTTATAAATGGCATACAATCTCAGTGAGCGGTTTCCACCGGCACCAAAATCATTTCCAATATTTGAACCAGCTGGAATCTATCAAAATGTAAATTCAACTCTAATTCATCAAAATAATGTACCATTTTTGTCAAAATCTCCCAGAAAAACGGAAACCATATTTCCCATATGGACGCACGCGCTGTATTATGGAGATGCACCTCCCAGAATACCTAACTGTTCTTCTTTATTGTCTAAGGTCCCCCGTTTTCCATACAAAAGTTTGAGTAAGGAAGATATAGAAGAAATATTATGTCGTTGCGGAGTCCACGCTAAATGTGAATGTTTAAGTGAGAAGGAAGAATCTGATAGAATTCTTTCAAATTCTCAATTATGTCAGGGAATCATACCAAGAAAAATATTTAAGGGTGTTCCTCCTCGTTCTATACTTGGTGAAGATATTTCTTCGCCATGCAAGAGAGATGCAGGATATAAAATTTTACCAGATGGTTCTAAATCACGTATTGTGAAACAGGTAAAAAATTATCCTCCATTTTATGATATTAATGTAAAGGAGCACAGTTCGTTCTATCACGGATGGAAATGGAGTGAATGGAATTCGCAAAGAACGAGCAAAATTTCGGTCTCTACACCCGGACCAGCACATTATACTTTAGGAACTGATCCTACATATGAACATCAATGCGCTGAGAAAGTCAGAGCGTACAAACGAAAAACCTCCAGACAATTAAGATTTATTGAAATTGTGCAAAGGAGAAATATATTACAAAATCTCCCTGGGCCAGCTGACTACAGTCCAATGCTTCCAAACGAAACATATCAAAAGTCAGTATTCTCAAAAGGGCAAAGATTTCAAATGAATAAATACAATGAAATACCAGGACCAACCGAATATTTTATTAAAAGAGATTTTGAAAAAGATAAGGGGCCACTAAACGTTTGCCAGGCGCAATTGCCAATACCGGCAGCATTCGGAACAAAAGATGTACGTTTAAAGTATCCATCGGATAAAGGGCCCAGTCCTGCAAGCTATAATATTGTCAGTAAATCGAATCAAAATAGAGTCACAAAATGCAATTTAACTCCCTTTAATACTTCTACAAAAAGATTTAAGGTCGAAAACGACGAAGACGACAGCGATAGTAGCTTTTCACTTCAAGATGAAGAAATTCAACAAAAGCATAAAACCGAATTGAAGCACATTACGCCATCGTGGGAGTTTAGATCTAAAACTATTAGAATGAAACCTTTGATCAGAAAACTAGATGAACCTAGTCCAGCGGACATTCCACAGCCTAACTATAACCATAAACGAGATCGACTTCGACATGCTTGTCCATTTTCTTCGACAGCACCCCGTTTTCAAAATTGGTTTAACTGGATCCCAGTACATGGATCGCTACAAACACCAGGACCAGGCTATTATGATCTTAAAAAACCAAAATGCTTAACGGCGGCCCCTCACGGTCCAATCTCTCAAAGTCGACGTTTTATTGACAATGCATATTTAACACCACCGCCAAATGAATACGAAGTGAATAATGGAGTAGAAACAATTTTAATGACTCATAATCAAACATTAAAAGATAGAATCGAACACAAACATAAAATTCGTTGGAATCCTCCTCCCAAATTTAAAATATTGACATTAGAAGAAAAAGAATCTTTGTTGTTAAATAAATGTATTGCGCTTTTGGACGTCCCCGACGTATTTTTATATGATAACAGTGATTATAAGAAGCATAAAACACCAGCAACGACTAAGCATCATGATAAAACAAAATTATTACGTTGTTTCACTCGGCCAAATTCAATTAAGCGATATTATTAAATTTATGAAAATAAATTTTAAATATCAGTATTACAGTCTTATTACCCGACTGCAAAGGAAAGGTTATATTTTTCGCGCGTATTTTGTATGTTCTATCGTATCTCCAGAACCGTTGAACGGATTTACATAAGTAAATGACGATGATCGTTAGATTCGTCTTAGCATGTGACGTTACAAAAATAAAACATTGTAGACGTCATTGTACTTTATGTAAAAACATTTTTTTTAATCAAATTCTTATTGAAATAAGTGTTGAAAGTCAGCCTTTTAATTATTCATGTTGACTCGTAAAAACGAAGATTTCAAAAAAGTATATCGTGATTATTATTTCTGTAATAGGCACTAATAAAAATAATACAATGAGAAAAGTTTTAAAATATTGATACACGGGAATAGTAGAAGTCTACTTTTATGGACTGTGACATTCAAATTCTCACGAGATTAAGTCCTTCAATGAAATATAAGATGTGAAATTTTTCTCTTTATAATCCAAATAAAAAAGTGTGAATTAAAAAAATAATAATATAAAACAAAAACATCGACTGCATAAAACTACAAAGGAAAAACAAATCCAATAGTTCATTAGGATTAACAGTCGGGACCTACAATTCTTCAACTTAATACCTAAATCTTTACAAGAACAAATGTGTAAAATTATAACTACGGCGACATTAATAAAATTTTATGCCAATTGAAAAGTATATATTTTGTAATAATGATAATCATAGACGCATTGAATTAAGCTATGATATATTATATATCATAATAATATTAACATTGAGAAATGTAAAGAACATTTTTTTTATCGGCAGTCAGTCGCACCACATATGATTGATATTTAGGCACCATAGTTTAAAATTAATGAAAAAAAAAACAATTTGGAATTAAATTTGTTATATTTTCTTTTTCTACGATATAAATATTATATTTTTCTAAATATTATTATCTTTAATGAGCATGGAAATGTAATCTGTGCAACACTATGAAATGTGACGTATAGGTATATGTGTTCTGTGATTCAGTGTAAAATGTAAATATAAATGACATATTGTGATGAAGATAAGCGATTACATAAATACATCTGATAAAATTATAACCTATTAAAAAAGCTTTATATTTATTTGTTTTATTAACAAATCTACTTAGTTTTTATTTTTAGTAATATATGTTAATCTCAATTAGAGTCTCAGTTACTTTATATATTTATTTACAGTTTAGTACAAGTATTTGCTTCAACGTTAAATTTCTTTGTAAATTTATAAAATATATTTATCAATTAGTCCAAAACTCATAATCATATTAATAATTCAAGTATGTCTAAATTAGGCGCTTTGCACTTTACAAAGCATGCTGGAGCGAAGCACACCGCTACTGTTATTTTCTTTCATGGTTCAGGTATTTCAAATAATTTTAAACATTCTAATTCATTATTTTATCAAAGAATTATAGTAATTACATGTTTTGTATACATGCCTCTTTTATTTTAAAATATGTATTTAAAAAAGAATAAAAATTGTAGGTGCCGCTGGCGATCATATGAAAGAATGGGTACACATAATGTCAAAAAACTTTACATTTCCTCACATAAAAATCTTATATCCAACGGCTCCATTACAGCCGTATACTCCTGCAGGTGGTTTAATGAGCAATGTTTGGTTTGATCGTATTGACATAAATAAAAAAGCACCCGAGGTACAAGAATCATTGGCAAAAATTGAAGTACATATCAAACAACTAATTAAAAATGAAAATGATGCTGGCATTCCCAGTAATAGAATTATTGTTGGTAAGACACAAAGCTTTTGTCACTAAATTTGGAATTATGATAAATTTCATATAAATTTAGGTTTTGCAGTTAAAACATGGGGTCAAGATGCTTTAATCACCACTCTTTACATAAATTTAAGACACTGCATGTTGTCTTGCCATAGCAGGGGCATGAAAATAATTTTCTTATATGTTTTTCCAAGTGAGGATAACATCTATTACATTTACAGTCAGATATTGTGCTGCTGTTCTTTCAATTATATACTATAATAAAACTTCTTCCAATTATATAAATTTTACTAATTTAGGTGGTTTCTCAATGGGCGGAGCCTTAGCTCTTCATACTGCATTTCGATGGGAGCCAAACTTAGCAGGAGTATTTGCATTCAGTTCTTTTCTAAATGACAATTCTGTTGTTTACAGACAGCTTCAAGAATCTAGTACTAGTGGTAAGATATTGATCTACATAATTAACTGGTTACAATTAAATTACTCTATGGTATATATAAACTGAACTATGACATATATTTTGATCTGAATAATAATAGTTTGACCTTGTTTAATTTCTTTTAGTGCCTCTTCTTCAAATCCATGGTGATAATGATGATCTTGTGCATATGGAATGGGGCCGTGAAACATTCAATGAACTTAAAGCTCTAGGTGTACAAGGAGAGTTTCACATTATGGAGAGATTAGGACATTCTATTAATAAAAAAGGCCTAAATATAATTAAAGACTGGATTGAAAAACTTTTACCAGATTTATAACAATATTGAATGTTACAAATGTAGTTTTAAAAATATTATATTAATTATATTATTAATTATACTCAATAAAATTTGTTATATAAATATTATTTTAATCTTATAATCCTTTTAAAATAGTTTAATAATACTTTATACCACCAAAACTTCATACAACATATTGTATTTAGAAATAAATAAACTAGAAAAAGGGTTACATTCTCTGTCTTAATTTTCTGAAATTCCAATGTTTTATTGCTTGATTCATTTGAATGGTAAAATGAGGTATTTAAAAATAATGTATGGTTCAGATGTGTTAAGTGTTTGAAAATAATAAACTTTTATATTACACTAAAGCAGGGGTTCCCAACTTTTTCTTGATCAAGAACTATTTTTATATCATTTTTGGGAGCAGGGACCACTATGCATGTAGTTATAATATAAATTAACTGTGATAGTCATATAGAAACTTGTCCTCACCATCCCCAATCATAAAATTAAAATCATTTGTGGACCATATTTAGGCTTCTGTGTACCACTGGTTGGGAACCAGTGCACCAAAGTATCAAAAACTACAAACAAATATAATGTGAAGAGAAATCTTAAACTTGTTATTTGTATTAATATTAAGATTTTTTTTAGAATTATAGTAAAAAATAGGAAGTATATAAAATAGGTATTGAATGTTTCACTTTTGTCCTATACCTTGAAATTGAAGAGGTTCCTAGCAAGAGCAGATCCTAGTAGGCATCAGCCCTATCACTATATATAGTATAGAAAATATTTGTACAATAACGAAAGACAAGTTTTATTATTGATATGGCACATACATAGAAATATAAAGTGCTGTACGGTATCTATAATAAAATTTGTCTTTCTTTTATATCAGTATTGTATGAAACTCTTTTAATTTATAGATAATATATATATAAATATATATATGTCTGAAGAAAAGCCAGACACTGACAGCTTATTACGCTATTGTTTTACACATTAATTTAAAGTCGTAAATAAAGAGCTGACTTTATCATTCGTGTTTTTTCTACTATACGTAACACTGGCAGATTATTTTGCGTCTGTCATCGCAAAATCAGGCCATTAAATAAAAAAAAAAGAGTTGACTTAAATTATTATTATTATAAACACCAATTATTAGTATATAATAATATGGGACCTAAAAAAGGAAAAGATTTAACTAATGATGAAAATTATTGGAGATTATTTATAGAGGAAGCGCCTTTAGATGAGGAATTGTGGAAAGTAAAAGTAATAATGATAGAAGCGGCCGGAAGTGACCAAGATGGTTTATATTTGAATAAATTTGAAACGTACGCAGCTAAGGAACGTAGATTTGTTATTAAGAATATATGTAAGACTGAAACAATATTCATGATAAATCAACTTGGAGGTGAGAAAAAAGTGAAAGATGACAGTCTCCGGGTATTTGAAGAGGGTCAAGGATATTTAAAAGAGAAGATAGATATTCCACCTGAAATAATGGCTCTTGTTATCAAGAATTTAATTTTGAAAATGAAAGAAGAATATTTGTACATTAAAAGGCAAAAATTAGAAGTACGCGAAGGCATTAAAAGAGAATCTGTTACAATGATAAGTAATGCTGAAATAAGAGGTACAGTTGTAGTTAAAATACCTGAGCCTGACCCACCACCGTTACCACCAAAGGGGAAAGCAACAGAGCAACAAAGCAGGAAACCCATTGAATTAGAAGATGATAAAAAATATAATACCTTGTTACGTGTTAGAGGAGAAGAGTGGAGAGATAAAATTTATATAGATGATTTTCCTGAAGATGGCCCTAACTTATACGTTGCTCTGACGGGATTTTTAGATCCGAACCTTGCAGGTTGTCTTATCAAAATTGGTATACCACTAACAGCTGTAGTTCAAATACGTATAGATCCAACACTCACATTCATACCACCTAGTCTATCTCGTACTACTAAAAGAGGACACAGTCAAACTGAATTACTCACGGATAAAACTATTAATTTTTGGAAAGATTTACAACAATTACGAATCGATAAAAGTACTGCAGATGACTTTAAAGATACAGCCTTTGTTGTGTTTTCACCACCATATTGGGCTGACGAAAAGCTATCAGAATGTGATGAAAAAATATATGATGCAATATGTTATTTGATGTACGACGTACATGATTTAACTAGACAACATATTCACTATTTAAATAATATGGATATTATTACTATACCATTAGATGATAAAACAGATTTATATCAAGATTATTACCTTCCAAAAGTGAAAGATATTCCGTTAGAATCGGTTACCACATATTCAGTTTTACATGCTGTTTTGCTAGCAGTATGTGAAGAGAGCGCATTATTAAATGATAATAATAGTACATTATCTACGTCTCATATGACCAGCCCAACATTTAACAAAAGTCCCGAAGAGCAACGTCAAATATATAAATCAGAAGAACTTGTCAGGGAATTCATGAATAACTTGGGTAAAATTGAATCATTTAAAAATAAATACCGTGTAACTTGTGGACATGAATATGAAAATTTTAAAGATCCTATTATAATCAATCATGGTGACTTTCTGAAGTACAAAACATTTCATTTAAAGGATATAAATTTAGATAATGAAGTTTATAACATGCTGTCTGGTATGCCTTTTAATAAAATATGGCACGCTAGAAAAAAACCTCTTGAAGAAATAGAAGCTAAAATTAATTTTCATGTAAACTTGCTTGTGTCTTGCTTCGATAGGTTGGACATAGAAAAGGTAGAACTGACAAGACTTATGAATATATTAGCATGCCGAAAGGTGTACAATAATAGAAGTGCATTGAAAAAAGAACATTTGTTACCTTCTACTAAAGAGGACTTCAAAAAAAAATATTTAAAAAGAAGTATTCTTGCTGAGCCTTTGATAAAAAGTAGTTTATATGCACGTAGAGATTCAAAGTTGTCTTCCTTGCACTCCATAAGCTTAGAAATGCAGGAGTCTATAGATTCCTCTGTACTTGATTCTGACGAAGATGTTAAAATAAAGTATCTTTTCGAATGTCCAGATATTAGTGAGCTCGCATCAGCATCTGAAATAACTAATCAAAAGCCTATGAATCATATGATAGAAAATTTTGGACATTTCGAAGATTTTACAGGCATAAACGCCTTACAAGTTATGCTGAACGCATTTAATCAATTTAACTGTGTCGATTATAAATACTGTGAAGTTACTGACTGCTTTATTTTGATGTTTTATAATAACCATGACAATAATGGAATGGCTAGGGAAGAGTGGCGGTGCCATCTTCCTACTTATTTATGTTTACAAGACTTTTTCGATTTCGTTTTAGAAGAACATTATGATTGGATTAAAAAGGAGGAAATGATCTATGACGAAAATATAAAAATGAAAACACAATTAGGCGAAAAAGAGTCAAAAAATGAAGAACTAGAGAAGTCTTGTATAGAAAATACAGAGGTGGAATATGAATTACTCATGGAAGGATCTCTAAAATATAACCAAATGAAAGAAATAAAAGAGGATACTTCAGAAACATCAGTTTCAAATATAGAGTCGTCCAATAGATCAAAAACACCTATATCTAAAGTCAACTTAGATTCAAAAAATATCAAGAAAGCCAAGTCACTTTGTTCTGTGGTAGAAGAAAAAACTGAAATTTCAAAAAAACCATTTTCTGCTTATGACTTAAGTGACAGAAGAGTAGAATTTTTTGGCAAAGATTCATCTTTTTACTCTGAAGATGGCACTCGCATTTCCACATTATACTCTTTATTGATTCCAATGAATCTAGAATACGTAACACTTAATGTTACGAACAATAATTTAATCAAATTTTGGATGCATAAAGTATTGGGAGAAATTGATGCTTCTAACACAGCTGATTTATGTGAATCATTTAGAATCGAAACCAAAGACGACTTAATAATATATATAAAAAAGCAATTCTATGCAATTCCCATATACTTAGATGACGAAACAGTACCCAAAAGCTTAATTGAGAAGAATTTGTCTCCGGATATAATTAAATCAGATACGCAAGTTCTCGAATGTAAGTCGTTCTATTCTTTAGTCCTTACGTGGCCAACTGGGCTTGTTACTGAAAGCGTTTATGAAAATAATTCCCAGAAAATTTCTCACATTAAGCAACATTACCTTTCAAAGTTAGATAACCTTAATGAAGACATGCGTTGTATAAGCTTAAATGGTGAAGTTATCATTTTTGATGATAATGGTGATATAGAAATACTAAAACCAGATGGGACGTATTATAAGATAACTAAATATGAAAAAAGAATTATTAATGAAACAGCTTCTGAAGAAGCGCATAGCACCACAAGTTCGGATAAAAGTAAAAAGAGTACAGAAAAAGATAAAAAAAAAGAAAAAGTAATAAAAACTCCTAAGTCACCTAAAAAAAATGTGGAAGATGACGAAAACCATTTGAAAACAAAAGAATATGAATTATATATAGAAGAATTCGAAATAATAGAAAATAATGGATTAAAAGAAAAATGGATAAGTAATGAAAAAACAAATACTGAAAAAGTACTTATTAAAACCGCAACTGATTATTGTTTAGGAGAAATATTTTCAAAACGGATGGACGGAACAAATGTTCTGTTGAATAAAGATGGCGTGCTAGTTGTAACATTTCCCAATAACACAAGAATTACAACAAGTTTTATAATTGAAGAAGCTGACATATTTCCTGAATGGACTGAAGAAGAAATAGAGTATTTGTCTATGTTTGAAGCGAAAATAGAAATTGATACACTGCAGCGTAAAGGGTCTGAATCTCTTAAAAGTTTTTCGTCGTTGTATAGGAGAGGCTCCCGGATAATTAATACCAAAAGCTTAGTCGAAACAAATTCTACGGGAAGTAGGAAAGATGGTTACGTTTCGGTCTATTTAATATATTCAATAGAACATTTCAACTTTACCACTGTTACCATTAATAAATATAATGACACAATTTGCATCGAATCGCCAAACGACACCCGTGTGATTATAGATAGTTATAATAATTATGAATTCATCTTAAATAACGTTACATCAGCTACTTTTAATGGGCAAAATTTAAATTTAAACCACACAACTTGTACTGAGTGTGACTCTCATAACAATTGTGAAGTAAAGATTTGTTCCGAAGTTGATAACACCAGTGATAACAAAATGCACTGGTTAAAAATGTCAGATGCATTCGGTAAATGTGTTATTGTTAGCAAAGATGGTAATATTGACATTCGTCAAGATCCTGACAAATCCTTGCATTACAATGAGTCTAAAACTTCAGAACCTTCATCTCTGTTATCTGAAAACGACCATTTAGAAAATTTAAAAAGTTTATCTAGCTCTAAAACATCACATACAGTGTGTAAAGAAATGTTACTGGCAAATTCTCTGAAATTTTTTGTGCTGACTCGGTAAGATATTAAAAAATATTTAAAATTATGGTATACACCTTTCAGGTAATAAAATTTTGTCTAAGGCACGTATTTATAAACGGCTTTTAAATCTGAAATCAATCTTGAGATATCTGTGAATGAAAACGGCATCTCGAGATCGATTTCAGACTTGGAGCGTTTTATAAATATGAGTCTAATACCTACAGCGAGTTGTCTTGTTCGGAGCTGATACATCGGGCACTTGTTGAAAAATGTAAACAAGAGTGTCAACAACGTACATGGTGTTCCATAAATGAATTCCACACATTAGGAGATTATCGAAGCCTTTGCTCCGTTTTGGCGCCCATTGACATTACGGAAACAGAAGTTAGTATTTTTGTATTAACTGTAGATAGATATTTATCTAAAATAAATAACCAAAAATAGAAGGAAAGTTATTTTTTACTTTATTTTAGAAATGGTTGATGGAATCGAAATTATGTGATAAACCGAAACATATGACCTATAAAGATTTGGAAATAGATACTGGAAAAGGATTTTATCATTGGATGCGCCCTTATAAAAGATTCAAACCTAAGCCCATCAAGCCTAATTCCGTTTTACCAAAAAGACTACCTAAAGCTTTCATTCTGCGGTACTTCGTCGTTTATATTTAATATTACTTTATTATTAAAAATAAAATGTTATTACTAATAATATCTAATAGAAAATGGTAAGCAGCGTTTTAGAGCAACAGTGGCCAGAAGATAAAAGAGAACAATTAATGGGGGCAAAAGAACTTGTGACCGCTGTACTTCGCTATCGAAATCTTTTGGAAAACGAGACTCAAACTCTTTTTAATGTTCCCTCAAGAGATCTTAGAAGTGCAAATGAGAAAAACAACGATAAAATTGTACAAACCGTTGCACATAGGTAAAAAAGGGATGTCAAATATTAAAAATATATATTGACAAGATTGTTTACTCTGTGTAATGTAAAACGGCGTTGGTATCAAAGCTACCATATACTATCCCGATTTTTATGATAGATATTATTCAGTATTACGGCCTGATCTTTGATAGTGTGACTTATCACATTAATTATTTTTTATGTAAAAATGAGGTATAGGTCAAAAGTAAGAGTTAGTTAAAAATTAACCACTATGGCCTCATAACACCTAGGTTCGCAGGTTTCCCTCTGCCTACCCTGCTGTATACGGAATACAGCGTGACGCTAAAAAAATGACGCTTACTGTGAAGTCCAATATCACTACGCATTATGCTTTTGTGCTTGACGCTTTTTTCCCTTAAACATAAGTACCAAAGAATTGTATTTAACAATATTTGATATAAAATAATGCTTCTCACTCATGTTCAGTGAAATAACAAAAAAACAACAATTCCTTCCTTAATAAGCATACAAACCTACTGCAAATAAATTTACTTACGAAGAAATATTTCAAAACAGAATATATGAGAACATAAAAGGTCGTTTATTTGAAGATATCAGTAACAGAGCAAGATTAACTATCACTACGGAACCGCGGCCGCCCCTAGAAGAGATTTCAACAGAAGAAGTTGATGAAGGTAGAAAGTAGAATCATTAACCGTTACATTAATGCAAATAAGTAGATACATTAATGTAAAGTAAAAATAATGAAAATAAATATTTATTTAATAGAAACTAACATAATTAGGTACTTAGTAGATTCTAAAGTCCTTATTTATTTAACCGCTCTTAAGTCTGAGATTAATCTTGAGATGCACTTTTTTAATTCGTACATTATATATATATATATAAATGAAAACGGCCAGTCCAGTCGTGGCGTCGCGGCACGGAGTGTGACTGTAAAACCGACTGGTTGTGGGTTTGATCCCCACTCGAAGAGATGAA
>DWAN01004569.1:0-12042 GCA_018230445.1 Heliconius hewitsoni | reverse complement strand
TATATATATATATATATATATATATATATATATATATATATATATATATTGAATTTCAAAAAAAATTATACATTGACTGTCTATAAGTGACATATTTCAATGTTCCAGTACGTCACAGTCAGAGCCCTACAATCAAAGTGCATAAGTGAGTTTTGTTGAATCAAAGCGGCCGGTGATCGCTCAATAATGAAGTTAGCTAGCACTTTGCAGCGATACAAAAAAGTTACTCGATTTGAATGTACTCTTAATTTTAAAAGGAAACAGCATTTCAAATTTATTTCATAATTTTAAATACATACTTTATATCTAATAATATAAATCAAAAAAGTTCGTTTGGTTGATCTCAGGAACTATTGATTCAAATTGTTAGTCAATTTAATGAGAAAGGCATTGGATATAATTTACGATAATCTTTTCACACGCTTGTGCCTGACTGACGTCATTTAATAGAACATAACATATGTATGTTTATTCACAAATAAATATTCATCTTAAATCACAATATCTATAAATGAAAACCGCATCAAAATCTGTCCAAAGAGTAGTTTAAAAGGTGTAAACGTACATCGGCGGGAACCGACTTATAATGACTAGACTGGAAAAGTTAAATTTACATATACTTTAGCCTGACCCTCGCTCTGCTCTGACAGTCTCATAACAAATGCTAAGCCATTCATAGCAACACAATGTAACGTCACTCCGTCTGCTGTCCGCTGTCAGTATGATGTATGTATAGTGTTTTAAATATCATATGCTCCGAGTTCTTCGCAAAATAATCTAAGGCTAATTGTAGAACGCTAAAATATTACAATTGAAATAACTGTCAACCAGCTGTAGCACAGAGGCACGAGCGTGCAAGTGTTAACGCGACAGGTTGTGGGTTCGATTTCGCTCGAGAAAATAAAATATTTTGATTTCCTCGCTCTGGTAACAAAGCAAAACGGACGGTGTTCAGCTCCGTCACTCAACACGAAATGCCTAAAGAATTCGGCGGAAAGTGGGGAACAGATGTGCACTCGCTTTGCCTTGTTACCAGAACGTGGATATGAAGGTGAAGTTTTTATTTTCCTATCAATTAACTAATTCAAAAACCTATGAATTGTAACATGGTAAATCCCGGTGTGAGTGAGTTTTAGTATGCTGTAGCAAACAAAACCAGACAATCGCGAGTCGGGCTCACCCATTGAAAATTCCTTATAAAAATTGTAGGTCTCAAGCTTTTTCTGACATTCAAGCTTAGCTTAGCCAGAGCCCTTTCATCTAATACCTCACTTGTAGAAAAAATGTAAATTTAAAAAAGTATTTAAGATAATGTTTTTCAATTTTTTATAAGTCAAGCCAATTCTTTTCATTGCGCGAACAAAGTTATCTATAAAATATTCAATGGGAGTGTTAACAACCGCGTCTCAATTAGCTATTATTATATTCTAACAAGAATAAATTACACGCGAGAATGAATACGAACAAACTTTTATATTGACTTTGATTTCGACTGAAAACTTCGCTTCGCCCGCTTCGTCATTATCGGTAAAGTCTTTACATTTCTTATATAGGCTTAATGTTTCGGCGATTATTTTGTTTCTTTTGTTATTTTTAATTCATTCTTTTATTCTTGGAAATTTTATTTAGAAATTGTATTTATATTAATAACTAGCTTTTCAATATGGCTTCGTTCATGTGTTGTGTGCTGTTCATGGCCGAAGGTACAGTAGGTCACATCGAAACAATTAACTTAAAATAATACAAGGTTCCTCGATTAACACAATGTAAAACATAAAAATATACTCGTATATATATTTCGGACCTCGAGTCCCGAAAAAGAATTTAACCAAACAAATTCGTCAGCTTTATAACATTAGAGTACATTTTTATAAGCTACTTTCATAGCCTTATTTATACGAAATTACGCTTGCCGGGCGCGACGACACGCACGTACAAATATTTAAAAATAAACAAAATGATTTTTAATTCTTGTAATGAAGTGTTCAGCTTGACACAAGCTCTCCCAAATATCGGCATTTTTGCTTATTGTTCGAGTCCCGAAACCGCCCCGACATAGCCACAAATATTTACAGGTTTAAATTACACAATATTTGACGAAATCTCGAATTGAAACGTCATTCAGGGTCGATCGTTACTAAATTATTTTTACTCGAAAAATATATTAATAAATACTGTCTGAATGTACCATAGAACGTTATCAAGTCAAAAAAAAAACATGTAGGACCATCGAATATACTATCAAACACTAGATATCAACGATGAATTTTAAGAGTACAGCCATCATTTTCTTATGACTTATAAAACTAGCAATAACTGGATTTTCTATAAAAATATGTTTCCAAATCTCCCTTTAAGCCGCTACGAATGTTGATCTGATTGGTATCAACCTCGTAACGTGCGCAATAAAAAGATAAAAGCTTTAATATATGAGGAGTGAAATAGATCGACTGCGTTATGCGTTTTGATATATTTTTTATTGGCCATATTTGGTATTATCTACCAGTCGTATATAGATATGATGTTTTATGATGTACACGCTTTTATAAGGTACTTGTACATTGTTAACGCTGTTGGCGCAGTTGAGGGTTCCATTGTAAAATTGATATAATCGAATCCCTAATATAGAAATGTGATTATTATTTAAAACGATTTCGTTTTATCTTACAACATACTTTGGTGTTATTAAAAACAGCCAGCGTTAGTTTCGTCCAGAACATATTCAAATTTCACTATTTTTAAATAGATTATTGCAGGCAGGATATTTGAGGCCAGTCGTGGCGCAGGGGCACAAAGTGTGAGGGGCACAAACTGTAAACGCGACTGGTTGTGGCTTCAATCCTCACTCGATGAAATCGAGTATTTATTTAAATTTATATTTCCATTTCTTCGCTCTGGTGTCAAGGCAAAGCGCGGCGTTGAGTTTCGCCACTCAATACGCAATGCCTCCAAAATTCGGCGGAAAGTGGGAATCGAAACATCTTAACAGTCGGTTCCCTCTGGCTACCCTACTGTGTGCGGGATACGCGTGAAACTGATTATTGTAGAGAGTGCTCAAGTTTTTGATATACGAAGTCAGTTAAATTTCTTTTTGAATTCCTTAACACTAAGGTCCATCTGCCTAGCACGCTATGTGCATGAAGCTATTTAGTTACATGAAGTGCGTAGCGGCTACTTCACTAATCAAATTCAATTATACTACAGCATTAATTACTAAGTTCTAAAACAAGCTTCAGTGCGTCTTTGTAAGCTGCACTCGAAACTTTATAACTTCTTTATTCTTCCTCAGGCTTGTTGAATTTTCTGACACATAAAATTATTTATACCAAAATTTTGTGAACTTTAAATAATTTTGTTTTATTACTAACCACTACGTGAGACTTAGTTTTGGTTTATTTTCAGAGATGAACTCAAGTACACAATTATGTTATTTCATATATACAAACATATTTATCTATACAAATCTAATACAGCTGAATAGTTTACTTTATTGGATGCTTTTTGTTTTGTCAGTTTCAAGCTATTTTCTGCAGCCAACGGTGCAGGCCTGCACCGGAGGGAACCTGGTGCTAAGACAAAAATCTGTTTGTGCTACAGTATATGATATGTCATAGACACTATGGTATTATACACGATACACTCAGTGTAAGCATCGTTTATTAGTGTTTCTATATGAGCACAAGTATCTCCAATTGCAAAATTTACTGTGACACAACAACGAGTGTCGCATCAGCCGCTCTGTGGCGTGTCACGTTGTGTCCAAGTAGTCCAAGTTTTAAATAGCACCCAATAAATGTATTACATTATCACCACTTCGATTGTGAACAGCTCGGACACTATTCCCGTACACTTACGACACCACTCAGACATGTCTCACGTTTATGTCGTGAGTTTCTGTCATAGTCTTTTCAGGCCATTAGTTACTTCCATCACACCGCGCCACGGATAAAATCTTGTATGAATATTTCGTTAAGTTTTTCTGGATGTAGAGAATAAATAAAAATAAATCAAATTCACGCTGTATCCCGCACATAGCAGGATAAACAGAGGGAATCTAGTACAGACACTACGTTCAACACTTTCCACCGTAGTTTTTCTAGATTATTTGTTAAAGTTAAAAGTACAAAAAACGTGATTTAATTTAATTTATAATTTAAAAGTTATATATGCAACTGCAGATGTTTCTTATTATTTATTTTCGTATATCACATTACTTTCACTCCAAGTACAAATAGTTAGTAAAGAGCGTTATTTCATAGCTAAAAATATTTCATTTAAAACATTTTCTACGTGATTTCAAGCAGTCACTGAAAGGAGCTTCAGACGGAACATTTATTGCGAACTCTTAGGGAAGACCATGTTACTATTATTTGTGGAATTGTCCAGAATATTATTATTTTCTTTTTCAAATAATTGTATTTCAATTTCTTTTTTTTTAAGATCAATTTTTTTATTGAAACGACTCTACATTCAATAATGTAAAAAGAAAAAGCTACTAAACATTCCATGGTTACTCCGTGCTCATCATGTTGCAGAATTTGCAACCTAAGATTTACGATCCAGGTATAGGTTTAAGGGACCCCTTTGCCCATTGACACTGTCCAAGTTCCTCTCTCTATCTAATAAATTATAAGCAATGCAGAAAATAAAATAAGAAAAAAATAAATCATATAATGTCCTATATCTATAGAAACATTAGTCACAACATACATTTGTACACCTCACGGCGCATATCTGTTTCGGAGCGATGTCGCCTCTCAGCGCGCTGACAGCCTGACAGGACAGGAGGTTTAGTTCTCCACACTTATTCCTTCACATTTTGTTTGCTTGGAACTCTAGGAAATATAAATATATAATCTGTGTACCTATGTTATTTTTTATTGTTGTCTTTTGTTTTACTAAAGACGTAACTTCATCTTTAATTTTTAGGGTGTCTGACAAGATCATTTTATATGGATTTCGCCGTGCAATCAAAGCCTTTAAGATACTTCTCGTTGCCAAAGAGTTATGAAATTCGGCAAGAAGTACAATACAATACAAGTTACAATACAAATTAAAGTTTAAAGTTGCGCTCCTCTATCGAGGGTCCTGATATTGAAACTTCGCTTAGCCAGACCACTTCATCTGATACCTCACTTGAACTCAAGCCGCTTTAATACCAAATTTTACCCACTTTTAAGGTTTACTTAAAAATTACTTTGAGGAATTGACCACAAATGAATAGTTTTCAGATTTTTTTCTGAACTAGTACTACGAGTGATGCCAAATGCTAAATTTCATAATTCTAAGTCAACCGGTTTGTAGTGTCAAAATACGCATTTTTGGCTATGTGAACGGAAAAAAGATATGCTTTTTTTAAAGTAAATAGAAATACGTTTTTTTCAGAAAATTAAGGTGCCGTGGATTTGAGTGTCTGGTTGGAATTTCAACACGATATCTCCAAACGTTATCGATACAAGCAAACGGACGGACAATAAAGCGATCTTATAAGAGTTTTTTTTTTGCTTACAAGGTGCGAAATGGAATGGAATAGTAAAAAAATGGAATTCATAGGCATATCCTATGTGCTTATCAAAGTCTAAGTGCATTTGGATAAAAAAAAATTTTGAAATTGACTTTGAATAACATAAAAAAACGTAACAAACTTCTAAATTCAAATTTAAATTTGTCAACATTTATATAATTGACATTTTGACCTAAAGTCACAACTCTCGGGGGGCAGATTCGACTCGCACACGACCGACCTTGGTTTTTTTTTTATAAAAACATACATTGTGATTTGAGTAATGGAATATTATGCTCTACTTAGCTCTAACCAAATAAAATAAATAAATAAACTTGTAATTTAAATTATTATCAAACTTTTTTAGTTCCGCCAAATTGTGAAGGCATTGCGTGTTGATTGAAATTCAATGCCAAGTTGACTCCTTAATGGGAATCGAACCCACAACCTGTCGTCTTTATAGTCGCGTATGTCGGCTATACAGTCGCTCATTTGTGCCCTGCGCTACGACTGGCCTCAATGAAAATAACTGTATCAGCAAGACCTAAAGCACTATTATAACTAATCACCTAACATATTTATCTTGATTAATATTAATGTTGTATTGAAATAAATATAGTCTGATTAATGATATGAAGATAGAAATAGTTATAATAAATCACCTTTGATGTGAACACATTTATAGCGTACATACAAATATACGAATATTTTTATATTATACGAGTAAATATCGATTTCAGTCATAGCTCAGTGGGGCAGCGTCCGATTGTTAACACGACTGTTATGGGTTCGATTCGTACTCGGAGAATTGAATAATTTTCATTTCCTTGCCATGAGGTAAAAATCAATTCGCAGTGTTCATCCGCCACACAACAAGCAAAGTTTCAAAAAATGGGCAGAAAGTAGAGGATGGAGTGCTATAACATTAGATTCCTTCTGCCTCCTTTGCTATATGCAGGATGCAGAATGAAAGCTAAAAATAAATATTCAAATACAATGTTTTTTATTAAAATAATTATGCCTATTACTGTAATTCCATAAAAGAATATCAAATATTGCAAACCCATGCGGTTAACAATGTCTACGCACGCTAATATTTAATAACAATTATGTCGAGCTTTCAACATCGACATAGAAACTAAGTTGGTCGTAAGCTCTTGGGCCGTTACGAGCAAATCCTTTATGAAGCCATATCCGAAACTTGGCGGCGGCTGGAAACGGATGTAATGGCGAAAGACTGTTATTATATGCTATATAAATTACTTATTGTACTTATACTACAGTAGTACTATTCGTTTTTGAACAATGGGAAAGATATCCATATATATATATATTTTAGGTTTTAATTCAAAATTATTTAAATAAATATATTATCGTAAGCACATTTGAATCGTCGAATGAATATGTAACAATAAAAGCTACCACCACGCCATCACCAGCTTCTCGCCGTATTCCGCATGTTACAGCGTAGGCAGAGACACTCCTCTCTCTGCTTATTATTATATTAATATTATAATTATCAATTATTGTGAGGATGAACATTTGTTCCACTTTTACCCAATAACTACTAAACTATTTTTTATGAATGCTAGAGTAACTTATAATAACAAATATTTACGTAAAGTTTTTATTCTAATAATATGGTATGGTATAATGTGACAATCAGTTAAAGTGGACGACGCATTGGAGTCGCTTATATTAAACCAAGTTATTTTCAAACATGGTTTCTTTTTTGTTATTATTCTAATAAAACTGACATTTTTTTTAACATTCGCGTCAAAACAAAATCAATATACGTGTATTCTATAATATTGACCCAATGGATCAGTTTTCAGTTCTAAAAATCGCTGTTACAACTTAAAAACCGGTTCTCCAATTTTTATTAAACTTTATAAGCAAAATATACATAATTTTTATACAAAATCAGCGATAGTATACGTTTGTGGCTTTTAAAAAAGCCACATATTACCTGTCTTTATGTTCTTAAAAGAAGAAAGTCCAAGATACCTATGTATTGTGTATGTATGAAAAACAAAAACTTCTAAATAAAAGGAATACGTGATTGTAGTCATACAGCGTAGTCGTATACGAAAACTATCTAAGTGCAGCGAGCATCAGCAACTTTCATAGCACGTTGATACCTAATGCACTTCTTATCTCTTGTTATTTTTATATTTTCATTTTAAATTTCAATTTCAATATCTCTGAAAGGTTTGAACGATGAAATGGAAATCGTTTCTTCTATTCAAAAACAATTACGCGATTTTCATACAAGGAGAATAGATTAGATTGTTTTTGTATGAATATTACAGAATATTTAGAAAACGCTGAAGGAAATGAATATGAAGATTGAAGCAACATTCGTGAGCAATGGCAAATATACGCTGACCCTGACGTTTCGTTGTTTATTATTGTCTCTTAGATCATTAAGAGACTCTGAGTATTTGTATAGAATATTATCAAGATATTTTCATTAACATTAGGTTCCCTGTTCGTTGTGTTCCCGCAGTGTCTTAAGTGTTAAGATACTCCGACTCGACTCTGTTCCTCCGTTCCCTACTTTCTGCCAAATTCTGGGCGGTTCCCTCTGCCTACCTTGCTGTGTGTTGCTGAAGCGTGCTGACTGAAATGCTCTAAGAAGTCAATTTAGTTAAAACAAATTCGTTTCGGACTTTCCACTTACTTTTGAAATGTCACGTCTATAGTACAATAACACAACAACTTATTAATTGTAAAATGTGTTGAATAATTCCATATTTGATTCCTTACTTTATGTCAATTTTATATAAATATTGCACTCGTACTCGTTGTTTGTTCAATAGCTTTACAACTACACGTTTCTGTTCCGCTCATTTTAATTGAGTACATGTTAAATATAATTTTACATGGTACGGTTTGAGGTAGGAGATATTATATTACAATTATTATTTAAAACAAGCTTCACATCTTTTCCCGCATAACAGGATAGGCAGTGGGAACCTAGTGATAAACATTCAGGTTTCCACATCCTGGCTAAATTTGACTTGAATGGAGGAGTGGTACGGAGGAACTGAAAGCCACGTGTCTTACCATAGGATAATTCAATCATATTTTGACATTATGCGCAAAACACGACTAGAACTCTTCTTTTTTGGGTTTATTCTTTAATGCTTAAGGTTGGGCGCTAGCTTCCTAAACTCTACTCTATCCAAAGCTAGATGGAATAATCGATGGTCCAGTCTCTGATGCTACTTAACCATGAACGTATTAGCGGTGATCGAAATGTTCTTATGAATATATACATAGTAAATCGAGAAAGGCTGCGAGCTACATATATATATTATTAGATTATCTAATGTGATTTCATAATCTAGCTATAGCGATTTAAGGTACTGTACTATCATTGGTCATGGCTCACGCACAAATGATAGTCACAATATCAAAAAATCTAATTATTTAAATAGAAAAGCTTACGTTTTTAAATTCATTAGAGATTAACAGATGGATGCCATTTTTTACGCCAATATTAAGGCAAAAGAGCGATCGAGGCTATTTGTTATCGGTGTAATATATCTGATGCCTGGGAATTATGAAATTTAAAATAATAACAAAGTAATTATTTAGGAGAGGCTGTAAATAAAATTGAGGTACACATTTATTTTCTTTTTTTTTCCCCCAGCGGCACAACTTTCAGGTGTAAAAGCAATGCTGGTTCTATTCTTATTTGGAGGAATAAATATTTTCTTTAAATAAATAAAATCTTGCTAATAAATACTTTCTGTTTAGAAAACAGCGCAACGTTGAGTTCCACCACTCAACAAAACGGAACGGAACAGAGAACTGAGTGATAATATACTGAAGAAGAATGAAATGTTACATATGTTGTTTACTTAATATTTCCAAAACACATCACTCAAGCAAAGCTCTTTAAAAGCTCCAGACCAAAACCCATTGAATTATTTACAAACTACTTCTCACCTAACTTTTTTAAAGTCTTAATGTTACTTTCTAAAGTTATAAAGTATATATTTCTTGGAAGTAGCTAGTTGATAAAAAAACTATAAGAGGACAAATAAATGATTGACCGTCGTGGCGCAGTGACATATAATCATGTAGAAAAATGACGTATATTTATATTCTAATATTATTTTCTGCCATGTTAAATTGGCGTAAGCGCACTATATCATAAATAGCTTACGGACCAATCGTTCAGTAACAACGATAATATAATTGACTCGCTGATCCAAGGCTAAATAGTCTGTTGTATTTTTGTTTGATATTTATTTGTATAATATATTAATAGAAGTTGTCATCTTCACGTATTGCAGGATAAACAAAAGTAACCCAGTACTAAGACACTCCTTTGAGAATTTGTTGCTTTCTTTACGAGATATCACATGTTGAATGGAGTCAACGCCGACGGATTTTGTCAGCAGGGAAATGAATATATAATCTTTCCGTCGAGTGGGGATCGCGGCAAAGCGAGGCGTTATGTTACGTCACGCAACGTAATGCATCAAAAATTCGGCGAAAAGTGGGAAATAGAAGCCTACAATCGTTACGTTACAATTAGACTCGTATGTAAGTATGGAATATAGAACTACAATACTCCTTAAACAATATTAACCAGAGCCTACTAGAGGTCTATATTGATTAAAAAATAATCGAGAACGCTTTAATATATAAAGAACATATGGATATTTTCTGTCTGTAGTAGTACGTAGGTAAGTCACGTGAGCGGGCCGTTCGTGCGGGCATTTGGATCCGATCCAACTTTTGAATATGACTTAATAAAAGATTTGTAGCTATTGCTATGTTTCGTGCAAAAACATTGCGAGTACGGGAATGTTACTTAGATTACGATACGAATTAGAAATGTGTATGTGTTTATTTTAGATTCCTGTTGTATCCTCCATATATGAGAGTAGACAGTGAAAAAAATACGTTGAGACTCTTGTTTGGAGCTTTGTAATCTCGATGATTTTGACGATGATGACCATATCGTTCATTTGGTAAAATATAAACGTCGTTTTGAAGAGTCAATTTGGTAACTGGTGGTTTAATTCAATAACAAATCTACATATCAGGTAAGGAGAAAATGATAACTGAAATTTAATGCTTGGATAGTAATGAAAAAGGAAGAAAGTTGTGTAAAATAACTATGAAAACCAGACTAGAATGCGAATAAAACAAATAAAGTAATTACATCATCAACATTTATTTTGATAGCATACGACAATCTACCGTGTGTCAGAATATAAACCCAAACTATGCCTTGCAAAGTAAAATCCCAGCTCTTCCTCGCCGTGACCGGATGCCTGATAACTCCAAGTCACTTTGCTTATATTTTGATATAAGAAAGTAGATGGATAAGTAGATATAAGTAGTGAACTGTAATAAATTAACACATAATAAAATTATTCAAATCTGTTCATCATCTCCAAACTATGGAGAGAAATGATGGTAATGAAGTGGAGATTGATGAATACACCAAACAGATTCTATAATATTAGTGTTATTATTTATAGCACACATTTTTAAATGAAACTATTTAAACAGGATTAATCACGTATATGTAAGATTATACATTTTTGGAAACCCGACGTTTCGAACACTTTGCAGTAGTTTGCACGGGTAGGGTGTATCCGTGACTACGGACTACCACTATAATCTTAAATATACGCGATTAATCCGTTTTAAATAGTTTCATTTAAAAATGTGTAATAATTGTGAATATCAAAAAACTATAGTACACGTTGTATTTTAGTATAAATAAAACAATTAAAGTAATTTACTTCATACAGTTTTTATTAAAACCTTGGAAGGTAATATCAATCGATTTGTGGACGAAACATGAACATGAATGAACATATTGACTACAGTAATAGACGCAACTACTTCCGGTTTCGAACGTCGTGGGTGACTGGATGTTTAAGCACAAAAGCACACAGCAACCGAAACGAATCTGAGATCGCGAGTCACATTTAGTACATCGATAAAAATCTAAACACTATTACCATTTATGTTTAGATATTGTTTTTAGATTAAACATGGATGGTAATTAAATTTTTGCTTTAGTTTTTTTTTTATATTAAAAATATAAAAAAAAAAAATTGTACCGTGTGACAATTTGTAAATTACCTTTTATTCTAATAATGCTGCCTGAATTGTTTCGTGGTATAATTTAATCGATAGCTTAGAACTTCATCTTTATTATTATGTATTAATTAAAACAGTTATGTATTTCGAATGCTCGTAAATAAGTAGTAACATTCATGCCGAGGTCAGTGCTTGGAAAAGGATATTAATAAACTTTTGCACAGTTTTTTAATTTTCCTGCGAACTCACCACCATATTTTAAAGCCACTATTTATTACACTAAGTTTTGCCGTGTAAATAATCTATACTTATAATAAATCTTTTCTGTACATTGAAAATATTTAAAAAAAAATTTGCCATGTTGTCAAAGGTTAACTAACAGAATCCATTTTCAAAATTTTTGGAATGAACACGCATCACGTAAAAAGTACACAATATATTTAAGCAACTTTTATACGTAA
>DWAN01004568.1:0-12042 GCA_018230445.1 Heliconius hewitsoni | reverse complement strand
TATATATATAAAGAAGTTCTTTTACCTTAGAGGTCCTACGTTTTAATATTATCTATGGCAGCATTTTGCTCTATGATCATTTTTTACAACGGCATAGATAGACGAATTGTTCCCGGTTTGTTTATCAATAAAGATTTTGACGGACTATAGCCTTTGTTTATTTTAAATACTATATAATTACACTATTACTAGCAAAAAGATGTCGTAATTGAAAATTGTAGAGGGCAAAAAGTGAAAATTGATTGGAAGAGGATAAGGTTAATTTTATTGACACAGTTAATTGGACCACGCAAGTTTTCATACGTATGTTATAATTCAATGCTTATGTTTCTATTCAACAGATGATATTGAAAGAATTGGTGAGGGAGAGAGTATCCATTATTGTAAACAAAAATAACGGCGCAAATATGAATGCCGAAAAAGTGGAGGCTTGGCATGATTTACGCAATAGGTACCTAATGCTATAATGAATAAAAAAGAAATATTTCGTGTATATAGTTATTTAGACATAGCATTTAATGTTTCAGTTTTAGCAATATGGCCCACCCGTGGAACTTTACCTTTACCACTATTTAAGGCCCAATGGGGCATTGTAAAAATGTCTGCTAAGCAGAAATTCATAGAAAAAAAAATATATTAAAAAGGTGGTGGCCCACCTACTACAGAACCAGCAACTGGTGACAACAGATGAGTTTACAGTAGACTCAAATTAATTTGACTCAGATAACCAGGTACATATAAAAATGCAAACATTTGGTATTTCATTTTTAATAAATAAATATTTATGTAATTATTAATTTAGCATATTTTTTTAGCGTTTTCATATTTTAGCGTTTTAGCATATAACAGAAAAAGAAAAAGTATCAGACCAGAAAAAGAGATAGAATATGTAATATACTCATATTAATATATAAATAGCATCACACAAATTCTCTCCTGCCATCTAATTTATTATGTGTTATTCACAAGTAAATAAGACATGTTAAACATAATAAATTGTGCTACATGAATTAATAAATAAGTGTAAATATCACAATACCCAGAAAGTACTTTCAATTTTATTATTTTAGATTTTCACTCGCACACGGATTCACTCATCACGCAATGCAGAATTTGGCAGCAAGTGGGGAACGGGTTGTCTTGTTGACATGTATGCGGATGCTCCTCAGCAAGTAACAGAATCACAATTATATTTCTTTAGATAGTGCCTGCAAGTACTAGCACTGGCACACTAGTACACAACCTGCATTCAACACACCAACAAGCAAACCTGGTAGATTAAAGCAACATGTATGTTGAATGAACTTAGTTTTATAACTATAATAACACATTATTAAGTTAAATTCCCCAAAACACTCAGTATTATCTACAGGCTATATTATAATTAGTATAACAAACTGTTGTAAATAAAATGTGTTTTAAAAGAATCAGTTTTATTAAATATGGTATATATTTGTTTGGAAAACTTCCATTAAAAAGAATAATATATTATATTTTTGTTCACAGCATGACAATAGAACAGTGCTGCTCAGGAAATAGCAGCAAATGAAATTGCCTGTAGAAAAGAGCTGTACACGGCCTAGATGGCCAATGAAAAACAAAAAGTAAAAAAATAACTTTTAGATGAAGAAATCCCCAAAAATAAAATGACATAAGAGCAAATAAATTAAGAAACATTTCTAAAACCGTATAAATGCAAACAAAAAATGAACTCTGGACTGTTAATGTCTATTTATCTATTTACAATGTCACTCCAATACATTTTTCCATAGTATTTTTCTTTGCCATATGTTCTTTGATATATTTTTTCTCGCTTTGGTTTTGGGTGTTCAGAATAGGAGTAGCTAAATTCTGTCATAATATGCTCCTCTTTAGCATAAGTACTAGGTATTTTTTTAACCAAGGCATTGAACATAATATTGAACTTGGCTCTCATTTTACATTTGTTTTTGGTGGAATTTATTTAATAAGGGTACTATAGGTCTGTAATTGCCTTTAACAGTAAAACATGCATATTTTATTACTTAGTTTATTTCAATAATTATACATTTTCACTTAATTCAAAGTTAACAAACAGTAATTGTAAAAGTTATTGATAATTACTAAAATTTCTTTTTTGTTTTTTCTGTTTTTTTTGCTCCACGCTCTATCTCGCACATAGCAAGGTATGCAGAAAGAACCAGGGAACCTAGGAGACTCCGTTCCTAAGATATTTACGTTCCCCACTTATTATATTATTATTTATTAATATTGTCATTTTATTTTAGAGTTTAAAATTTTAATCAAAATTCGTGGTCTTTAAGGTGAAATTGAATTATAATCACCATATACGAAATAAACACCCCAGCAATCTGAAACAGGTCATCGGTTATATGAACATATAACAAATATATAACTTAATACTACACAATCGTGAATCTAAATAAAAGTAATAATAAGTTTTAAACGGCTGGCGTTTAATATTTCTATTACAAATTCGGTTCTCTCTGATAACTACAGAAATAAACATCATCCTCTGCCATGTTTAATGTTTTTGTTTTCTTAAGCTTTATGTATGAAAATGTATTGATGAGACCGTCGTGGCGCAACAAAAATGTGATTGTAAACCCACGGTTTTGGGTTTGATTCAGTGAATTCAGTGAGGAACTGAAGTATCTTATAGAAACGGATTGTCTTCCACATTAGGTTCCAGGTTCCCTATGCCTACCCTACTATGTTGCGGGATGCAGTGTGAAGCTGAGTTGCTAGATGACAAGCTTACCCTTAGCAAGAGTTGCCTTGAAAATGTTATTATATAATGAGGAGAAAAATTTCGTACAGTACGCGCGACCTGACGAGAAAAAGAATATAATTCCTCCTTCACATAACCCTTCCTGGACATTGATAGGAGATGACTAATTGAAATTTTAACTTTTTCAAGCTGTAAAAGCAAAAAATTGTAGATTAACATATATTTATAATGGTACTTATGCTATAAAACCTACAAGTTTTACACTACAATTAAACTTGTGTTATTGTGGAGAGACCAGCATCTGTGAGAGGGCGCTATATACTTCCCTTTTAGCAGCCAATGATTCCCTCACCCTGCTGTATGCGGGGTACAATGTGAACCTGAATAATAATATCAATGAAATGCAGTTATATTTGTAATGGAAGTTTTGTTCGTCACAGTGGAAGTTTTGTTTGTAACAGGCTCAAAATCGACCACTAAGAAGTCACTATGCAGCGATTACCGCTTCCTGCGTTTGGTGACACGGCTCTATTAACAGAACCAAAGCAGCTCCTCTATAAATGATCCAAGCGCCTTCCAATAACGTCGGGCCTAGTTCATACTGCGTAGCGTCCCCTACAATTTGTACATAAAATTATATAACATATGATTTAGTAATAATTAATAGTAGTAATTAATATTAGTAACAGATTAGAAACTTCATATATTAGAAAACGTATAAAAAAATTGAACGTAGCGGGATTTGAACCCACGCCGCTCTCTCCTCTAGAAACAGGTCCAGGCTACAAGAATTATATTTCTGAACAAAAGTTGGAGGTCTCGAGCTTTTTCTGAAATTCTAGCTTAGCTTTGCCGGAACACTTTCATCTGATATCTCGTTTGAACTTTAATTGAAAATTCAATAGGAAGTTACATAAAAAGAAATAATAATATTTTAGGACAAAATTCTGTAATTTTGTATTAATGTGATTTCTGAGGAAATATTAAAAATCTAAGAATGGAGTTATTTTAATAGATGTCAACACATTTAATGTTTGATTGAGGAAATAATCCAAAAAGGCGGACATCGTTTCCAGCACCACTCTCCGCACTCTCCGCGCGGTTATTTTTAAATCATTCGCGGACCATATTATGGCCGTTTTGTGCGCCACTGCTTGGGGACCATTGCTACAGAGACAAATTTTCTGTATATTATATTTATTCAAAAGGTTTACTTTAAAACGAATGCTGCAGGTGGCACTAGAAGATTTTTTTTCTTATAATAGATCTGAATATTAATTAAGTTGATCATTGTTATGTGGTTTCTTTTTTCAAAATGTCACTTACATGTTTTAAAGATAAATAAAGCATCCATAATGTCAATCATTTTGTACAAAAATATAAACAAAATGAGAGTGCTTTCTTGTTTATTAATCTTTATAATCAGGTTACAGATTGTTTCATGCATTTGACTAAAACGTTTAATTTTTAGTCTGACATTTGTAATATTTCCGTTATTTTGATATATATCTAAAAAATAATATTATCAGTTAGTGACAAACTACATTACTTCATATCAGTTATAAGTCCTCGTGATATTTCTAGCAAATAGTTTCGAGAAGTTAATGAGCCTCTCGTCTAGGTGACATGCTCTCACCACCGGTAACTATTAAAAGATTTAATCTTATAGTTTAACGAAAGTTAAGTACATATTATGTTTTGCATCTTTATTACCTAATAACTGAGAGTACTCCCTACGAGCCGGTGTATGTTTATTTTTTTTCTATATTGCTTCACGCTTCACGAATCTACAGTTACTTTGCCTTTTTTAACGATAGCAAGGAAATTAAAAAAAAACATTTTTTTTCAACTTGACGCTGCATGTCGGACAGGTACAGGCAGAGGGAACCTAGTGGCAAGACACTCCGTTCCCCACAAAAAAGTAATAAGAAAAGAAATAATCTGTACGTACTGCTCATATGTTTGTTGAAATTGTTTATAGTAGCATTGAGCAAGCACACGAGGAACGCGAACTGGAACAGCATCATCACTATTGCGATATTGACGAAGTGGTACACGAAGTACGCTATCGCAGTTAGCACTGCAATAAATAAATTAAGTAAATTAGGCTTTCCAGTCAACAACTTCCGTTCCGTTTCTTAATAAATTCCTTCAAAGCGCAATTTACTTGTTTTTATATGAACACTTTTTATATTAAGTGAACATTTCCATTCCGCTGACCATCTATTTTTACGAGTATATTTTTTTATTTCCTTTCTCTAACAGAGATAGTTGGTGTGTGGTGGTCCGGTGGTCCGGTGGTTCGTCGACGACAGTTTATACCTTGGACATACATAAAGAATATTTCTAAAAAAAGACAAATCAAAAAATACCTACCGTTGTTTTTTAAATCAGCAATCACCAATGCAAAGAAATTACGGAAGTAAAGTAAGGAGATGGTAACAATGGCTAAGAAACTGCTCCAAAAAATAATTTTGAATTTTGTAAATTTTATATTAGTGTAACTACTGTTCATCTGTAAGTTAATCTAAAAAGGAAAGGTAAATAATATGAATTATTTCTTGGTTACCGTGTGTAAATTGATTGACTTTAAGCCTTTGTTCCACTAACGAATGACAACAACCCAATTCGAATGAGCTATATTATGTTTCCCAAGCTGTGGTAAATACTGATTAATACTAATGTGCACTATTGCTCCTAGTACTTACCTGATGTTAGACTAACTTAACTTTTGAGGCCAGTCGTAGCGCTGAGCCACAAAACGTAATTGGAAAATCAACTGGTTGTGGGTTCGATCCCCACTCGAGGAAATGAAATATTTACTTACATTTATATTTTCATTTCTTCGCTCTGGTGTCGAAGCAAAACGCGGCTTTGAGTTCCGCTTCTCAACACGCAATGCCTCCAGAACTCTGCGGAATGTGGGGAAGTGAAAGTGGATGTCGTAACACTATGTTCCCTCTGCCTACCCTACTGTGTGCGGGATACAGCGTGAGCTGTTTTTTTTTATTAGACTAAGTTGTAGCTTGCTCGTACTACTGTCACGTATAGGTACAATCAGTCAAGAAATGAACGCAAGTTTACAGTAAAATTATATTGGAAATAAAAACCATTTCTAAAGTCGAGAGATATTCAATGTAATGTTTCATTTTGTTGCGTCCTCTTAAAACAGCAAACGACATTATGGTGGTGTAACTAATGAAAGTAACGAAGTAAACGCATTGCGAGAACAAAGTGCGCACAGTCTGTTCCTTTCCTCGAACTCCATAAGATCTATTATATATTATTCTTGTGATGTTTCCTATCACTAAAAGCAGACATCTATAACTAAATACAATAAAGAAAATTTACATTTGTATATAAAATGTACCTTTGGGTACGATTTTTAAAAAAGTTTCAACTATATTTATTGTTAGGTAAATAAATCAAGTTTATGATTGTACCAAATATATTTGAAATAAACTGAAATCATGACATGAATAAAAATGACTTACAGATTATTAATACAAAGATGCAGCTCGTAATATTCCAGTATTGGGAAACGGAAATGCGATGTTTTTTAAATGATCTTTTCCGAATGTTGATTTCATGAATAGGATCAATACTAACTGGAGCTACTCCAAAGACTCTGGATATGCGCAAAATTGATGTCAATGGCTCAATAGTGATGAACTCTCTACTTGTCATATTTCTGCTGAAAGAGAAGGACTCGGAAAAACACACATTACTGATACTGCAGCACCACTTCAACTGTATCATGTTCCTGATATAACATTGATAATGACAATTAGATTAATGGAAAGATAGATGGAACATGATGTAAGTGACTCACTCCATAATAACAGATTGTTCTATATTCTGTTAATTATTATTATAAATCTATTACAAAGTTTTGCGAAATCAGTGAGGGACACCAAAAATATATTAAATCGGAAATGATAATTTAGATACATGTACAAAAATCTCATCAAATTGCGTAGTGTTTTTACAATTTAACACTTCACTCAATCACAATCGTATTGGATTCTTTACGACATGACGAAAGGTTTGATGAAACTTTTACAACTTTTTTCTTGAAACTCTTAATGTTATATTTTTAATAAATTAATAATATTAACAATAAATTTAAGGTTTTACAACTTGATAATGTTACAGGTAAGTATGCTCCAAAGGATTAAGTACGGTACCTTCCTTCACTATCTTCCAGAATACGCAAGTATCCTTTCTTCGAGAGATGAAATAAAATATGATCATGAAGTATATTTACAAAAATAGGCATAGGTATGTACATTTTATTTTTAGACGACAGAAACACGAGCGACAATGAACAACTCAAAAAATATGAATTAAAAAACTTTTTTGTTTGTTATTCCCTTAATGAGGATGATATTTGAGCTTGTGGCATATTGTGCGGTTGGAAAATCGGGCATCAGGCACCAGATAGTTCCCCAGAACACTCCATGTAATCATTTCGGTAGAGCCTGCACAGTGAGACTCTACGCACAACCAAGCTTATTACAGCTTGTTGGGTCCCAACGATTAAACAGAAGTTTCTTAAACGTATCAAACCAAGGTTGCTAATAGCAGCTGTGACTTGCCACTTATTAGCACTATATAGGTTATATCCTAAGACAGGTCCTGTTCCTTAAAGTTGGCGAGAAACGGAAACGGACGGAAACTCAAGTCCTTCCTTATGAACATAGCGACACAAGCGAGTCTTCGCTAGAAATATTAAGGCTGGCTGTGTCGTTCCAATATGATGGCGCATGGAATTCACTATGCAGTGTATCCCTGATGTTACAGAAGTCCACGTTAAGCGTATTGTGAAGCGAACGTCTGTGTTTTTGTCTCTAGCGTGGTACAGTGCTCGTACAAGAATCCTAAGAGTTGCTACACATACACTAAGTAGTACTAGTAAGTATTTTTTATAAGAGCACTGATATTGCGAACTGTTTTTGTTAGGAATTTTTTAAAACTCTAATAACGTAACAACACTACCGTTATGGTGCCGTAGATTACCAATTAGAGCTAACTAAAGCTTGGCTGCTCACTGACCGGGGCTCATGACACCAACTTCAATGGTTTATAAAGTTTAACATAATGTATCTTATCACTTACAGATACAAACGTAACGTAGAACCTTCGTTCTATCTATACAGTCTGTTCCATCGAAATATTTAAAATGATTAATGGTACGTTCGTATCGCTACCTGTTCTACCAATAAGTGCGGCTTGTTACTATTTATTTATATATACATACTGTATACATAAATAAATACTACTAAATATATTTATCGAGAGTTCTTGTTTATAAATAATATATCTACTAATGACTCCCCTGTCCCCTAATGATAGTACAATTCCATCAAAAACATAAATGTGAAATATACCTATCAGGTTCGTATTTGATTTGCTGCTTGATGGCAAACACCGCCTTGTCAAATTTTCAATTTTTTTTTTTATGAAATATTATTACTTTGTGTAAAGAAATTATTTGTAATTTTACTTTCAAGATTTAACTTGGTATACGTGGCCCGTGTCGCGGTATATATCGAATGAGGTATTGATACATTGTCACTAATGACACTACTAAGACAATAAATTGTATATTTTATGTTATACAATATTACTGGTATTTTACATGTGTGACTACAAATTCGACTGGTTTCGGATTCGATCTCCACTCGAGGAAATTAAATCTTATTTTAATTTATATCTTCATTTTCTTCGCTCTGGTGTTGAGGCAAAACGAGGCATTGAGTTTTCAGAATTCGACGAAGACTGGGGAACGGAGAGACTCAGCACTAGCTTCACTCTGCCTACCCTGCTGAGTACGGGATATGGCGTGAAGCAGATTTAATATATTTTTTTTAATTAAAGAAGCTTCACCCTTTGTTAGTAAAATGAGCTTCACGCTGTATGCCGCACACAACAGGAGGCAGAGGAAACCTAGTACTAAGACACTCCGTTCCCCGTTTTCCGTCGACTTCTGAAAGCTTTGCGTTTAAAGTGGTGGAAGTAAACGCTGCGCTTTACTTCGACACGAGAGCGAAGAATTGAAAATATTAAATATATAATTTCTTTGAGCAGGAATCGAACCCACAACCTGTTGCGCTTACAGTGACACTTTATGCCCCTGGGTTGTAGTTCATTAATAATATTAAAATTCTTACACAGTTTGAATCTCATTTAGTCTTTGATCAATCTTTTTATTGCCTATTTTTGTAATTAAAATAAATGCAATAAGTAAAGCAAAGGCTTATTATTTTGATTTCACATGTATGCATAGAAATAAATCTAATGAATGACTGCATCAGATTTAACTATATTGTCAATAATATTGTGTAGTGTGCGGGCCATATATGTATATGTATATTATAAATAAGTGAATCAAGTATACATCTTTACCAAACTAATATATGGTGCTTTCTAGAGTTACAGAAATAGTGACCAGTCTCTATTAATAATTTGCCTGTAGTGTCTAGAAATTGACTTCACCCCCAAGCCCACTCCAGCAAAAATAACATATAGACTCAATACACTCAGTGAATCCTCTTACACCAGTAGCTTGGATCTCCAATAGTTGTCCAGTGTGATGCCGATGTGTCCCAAAGTACTTTCCACTTCAGGAAGTAAGGGACAGCTCGAAGCACTGGTGACCGGCCACGGCCATACGTAGTTCATTGTGAGAGGCAGTCTGAAATCGTCTTGCTCAGGTGTTTGTTTATCATGTCCTGTGTAAGGAAAAAAAAATATTAGTTTTTTTTAGCTTGATATATCCTACATATAGTGGGGTAAGCCAAAGTAATCTAGTGTTAAGACATTCTCCGCTTAATTTCAAAGACATTGCATGTTAATGATAAAAAGTAGTACATATTTTGTATTTATTTGCTTTACATCCTTGGAGTTTTTGTATCTGTATCGAGTCCACCTATGTAGCAATAGATATTTAGAAAAATATAATATCCAGTAAAGTATGAATAAGATGCATTACAGTCATTAATTAATTCCAGGAACCACACGAAAAATAATATATTAAATAATATAATATAATAAAAATAATATAATAAGTTTCAAATTTCAGATAATATGTGTAGATATAATCCATTTCAAATTCTGTATAGTAAATTTTGCTTTTATACCTGCGAGATAGGTATTTCACATTTATCACAATTAATTCAAATACGATACGACTCCCAAATTATATAAAAAATACTAAAGAATTTACATTTCATTTCAATTTTGGTGTTCTAAATAGTAATATCTATTTTATATACTTACTCGAAAATATATTATCAATTAATAATATAACATTTTTAGTATAACTAATTTAAATACTATTGTTCGTTTCTTTAATAAAAAATAACAACGAAGAAACAATAAATTTTATCGGACAATCATCAATAAACGAATAAGCCAAAAAAACATTTTAAAATTTTTTTCCCGCCGACTTACGGAAAATGTTCTAATGTCATTCTAAAAATATAACTGCAGATTAAAAACACCGCTAGTTACGAGTGATACACAAAATAATATTATTATATATTTAAGAAATGTCATACTTTTATTTTATTTTTTATGAATAGGAAAAAAATTAAGATTATTTTGTATTATATTTTCAATTATTTTAACGCGGAGATCTGATTTAATATTACTTATACTCAGTTTCTATGAGTGTAACTAGATGGCGCTGAGTATCCTCAAGTATGATGACACTTAGCGCCACTGTACTATTAATATTGTATTTGTGATAATTTGTACTTGTTGGAACATGTGGAGCGTGGAAACTAGTGTTAGGATTTAAGGTTGATATTAATTTATACTAGATGTCATCACTAAACACAATACTACGCTACCTTATATTTTAATTTAAAATTAAAAGAAGAAGAAAACAGTTAACGTGAAACTATTTTAACAAATGACTTATTATGTTTCAAAATTAAAATAAAAAATATATATATTTTATTGCAAGTTATTTAAAAATTTTGCAATTGTAACAATGATAAAAGAAAGTTCATCTGTTGTCCCTTTGGGTATTGTGTTCTGTGGTCTATTGAATGTTGATATCAAAAAAATCCTATATGAGAATAAATGAATTCTGAAACCGTAAAAATCAAAACTTTTTGTTGTTGTTATGTGTGATCTTTAACACAAGTTCATCTACGTTTAGGTTAGGTAACTCTACTCAATACTCCATCAATAGAACATAGAAAGCGGTTAAATGAGTTATCAATAAATCGGCGGGCAGTCAGGAGCCGACGTCCGCGTCCGGAGAGGCTTCATTGTACTTTTTAAAGCTGTTGCGCAGTACCTGCTGTTTCACGGGCGCTTGTTTTTTCCACAAATGGCTGGCGGTGGTGTGTCGATGTGTCGGTGTCGGTGTGTCGGTGTCGATGTGTCGGTGTGTCGATGTGTCGTTGTCGGTGTGTCGGTGTCGATGTGTCGGTGTGTCGATGTGTCGGTGTCGGTGTGTCGGTGTCGATGTGTCGGTGTGTCGATGTGTCGTTGTCGGTGTGTCGGTGTCGATGTGTCGGTGTCGGTGTGTCGGTGTCGATGTGTCGGTGTGCCGGCGTGTCGGTGTGTCGATGTGTCGGTGTGTCGGTGTCGGTGTGTCAGTGTTGGGCCACACGACCTAAAACGCGCACCGAAACATAAAACGCGCCCGACACGAGCCGTAAAAACCTTCTCTTTTACTTTTATGTCGTAAATGAAGTGTTACAATAAAATATTAGAGAAGGGATGCCTTCTTTATTTGTCCTCATAACGTTAAATGGATTGTGCGATATATCAAGTCCAAGATAAAAAGGTACGGATTAAAGTTATTATAATAAAAAGTTCGGCAATAAATATATTTCCTATTATATAATATAGGTTCAGGTAGCGCTGCTTTCCAGGTGAGAGTTTGAAGCATTTACTCAGGCGTATACTGCATGGAGCACCGAGCACGCCTGACGCGGCGGTCGGTGGTCGCGTGACGTGGTACGGTGGTACGGTGGTCAGTGGACGGTGGACGAGGAGTGGCGACAGCTGCCAGACTGCCGGAGTTTAGTCACGAAATAAGAGCAACGCTTTTTGTGAATTCTGTAGGCTAAATACGCTCTATAGCAAGACATCTCTCACAATAACTATATAATATGTTCATATATTAAAGTTAGTGCAAATTCGTGTGCTAGCAGATATCACTCTTAAAGTATACGCTTTAAAATACAAATAATATGTACTGAATAGTGATCACCGGATGTTTAAATCTCTTTAATAGTCTAGAAATTAAAGGAGAAACCCTCAATGTGTCGGAATCAGCTATTTTCTTA
>DWAN01004567.1:0-12045 GCA_018230445.1 Heliconius hewitsoni | reverse complement strand
TACGACACCACCAGTACCAGGATGATCCTATTCTAGGCCGAGATCACACGGCACAGAACAGTCGTTCTTGTACGGACGGCCCGAGTGTCGCAATCGGCGTGTAGTATATATGAGTGGGTGGCTGAGCACAGGGTGAGAGGGTTCATTAAATATTGTTGCGGCCGCGATCTGGTAGGGGAGGTGCGCTTTGGTGTTCTTCTTTTTATTATAACTAACAACAGTAGATAATTGTAGTCAAGAGGATAGGACGTAATCCTGGCGCTTTAGTTGTTGAGATTTCAGATACTAAATAAATTTCTAATGGCAAATATCTTATTAGAAAGACATCTTCCGATGGACCTAATATAAAATTCATATATTATTGAAGTCTCTTAACACTGTTACATTTGAATCTCTAAAAAATCTTGAGTTACTAACGACCATTACATTAAAAAATTTTAACCACTAGACACATCATGAGATTCAATAAATATATATAGGTTTTAAAGGTGGACGGGAAATCAGGTACAATATGATTTAGTTATTTTCATATAACTACAGTAGCGATGCTGGAGAGAAAAACTAATCTAATATGTAATATTTACCAACAAAAAAAAATAATACATACATATCTATAGAATCGAGGCCGGTCGTGGCGCAGGAGCACAAAGTGTGTCTGTAAAACCGACTGGTTGAAGGTTCAATCCCCACTCGAAGAGATGAAATATTTAGTTAAATTTACATTTCCATTTCTTTGCTCTGGTGTCGGAGCAACGTACGGCGTTGAGTTCTGCCACTCAACGCAATGCCTCCAGAAAGTGGGTAACGCAGAGTCCGTTCCCCACTTTTTGACAGATTCCCTCTGTCTACCCTGTTGTGTGCGGGAGACAGCGTGAAGCTGATATTTATAGAATAGTATGGGCAGATGGTTGAGGATTCGGTGCAAGAAAAATGTTTTCAAGCTCTAATTAATAGCTCTTTAGCGTAGAGTTCCTTCACTTATTGTACAATGTATTGAAAATTGGTGAACGGAGTGTTTTGACACTAGATTCCCTTTATTCCCTTTTTTCCGTTTGCGCGACAAAAACCTGAAGCAAAAAGTAAAACTCTTTTTAGTCCGCCAAATAAAATTAGTTATTACAAACGACCAATTATGTTTATGTTATATTATCATAATGCTATTTGGATAATAACAATTTTTTTAATTTAATAGACGTGACTATAGCATATGTCATGTCAAATAACTCACAAAACAAAAGGCTAACATTGTTTCCCACAAAAATAATACCTACTGTATTATATATTTATTTCGTTTGTTATGTGTATATTTTTAGTCGTTCGTTAAAGGGCTTCGAAGAAACACTGCACTTAGGAACTGAATTTGAGAATTATTTTCAGGTTTGAATATATAGTTTTTAGCTTAACGATGTATTCCTCGTACAGTAGAATAGACAAGGGGAAGGAACTTAGTGTAAAGAAACTCCGTTACCTGTGGCGCAACTCAACGCCGGGCATTGTCTCAATATTGAAGATATTTTTTACATATAAATTATATGAAAAAAACTTCAATATCAATTTTATGATACAAAAATACACTTTTAAAAATTGTAAAAATTAACACGATTAGCATTCAATAAGAAATATTTTTTTTTTACTTTGCGCCGAATTTTCAAAACTCCGTATTGCGTAGCGGCACTCTACACCGTGTTTGTTATAACATTTTTATATTTTTTATTCTTTCAGGTAAAATGGCGGAAATAGTGAAACCGTTTCCTGTGGAGAAGGAGTACGCAAAGAACCCTGATATATCGAAAGATGACATTAGAAAATTGCGGGAGTGGTTGAACACACAGCCTCATTTGCCTGCTGAGCATCTTACTGGTAAGGGAAGATTCCTTCATATTTATTTTAGCTTCACTCTCTATCCCGCATTTAGCAGGGTAGGAACCTGGCAACCTAGTGTTAAGACATTCCATTCCCATTAAGATACTTACGTTCCCCATTTTCGTGCGTGGGTGTGGAGTGGCGGACAATAACGCCGCGCTTTCTCTCGTTGTCAGTGCTAGGATATGAAAATTAAATATTTCTTAAAAATAATAAATATTTTATTTACTCAAGTTGGAATCGAATCCACAACCTGTGGCACTTACAATCGTACGCTTGCGTCCTTGTTTTAGAACAAGGACGCAGGCAGGACTTGCCTTAAATAATAAATAAAAAAAAATTACATTTTCTAAAAATATTATTAATTTTCTAACAATTTTTCCCAAATGTGCGAATGTAGGTATGTTAGTTAAGCTTAACGTAAGATTATACTTTTACATAATCAAATCGGAGAAAATAACAAAAAATAAACAGTAATTTTTCCCCAAACGGGAATCGAATCTGAATACAACGCGAAGAAAAATTTGATTACAAAGAAATTTACAAGCTTTGTAGAGACATATTGTAAAGTTATAGAGTTAATTGCGAGTATATTTTAATAAGTGAATAATTTTACATATTATTGATATTATTAATTAACTGGATTCCATCATTGTGACACATAATATGGATTATTTACTATTGCTTCAGAAAGCGTTAAAGAAAAAAAAGTAAGTGCAGAAGTATAAAAAAAAGAATTGTTCAAAGTGCGACTGATATAGACAATATTATAGGTGCATAATTCCTGGAGTTATAATTAACTCCAGGAATTTTTAAATATTATAGAAAATATCTATTAACAAAAAAATCAACCTCAATCGGTTTCCATATGGAGAATCTCGAACGAACGAAGAATGGAACTACCCCTTCTACTTCCCAATAAAAAAAGAAATATCGAAATAGGTTGGCGTGATATCGAGTTATTCGTCCATTTGTCACGCATATTTATATATGCAAGCTTAAGACTTGTGTGATTTTCTCATGGATAACGTTATCGGAAATGGACCATATATTAATTAGGACCACGCGGGAAGCACTAGCTTTAAAATAAAATCATCAAAATCGGTTCACCCAGTCAAAACATCGTCGAATTGATGAATTAAAGTTGTATTGTTGTGTCATATATGAATATTCTAAAGGAATAAATAACTTAATTTCGTTATTGCTCAGTGAAAAAAAAAATGTCTACTTGAAAATAGGTACATATGTAGAGAGAAAAGCATTTTCTTTACTATTATTGGTAGTTTGTAAATAAAATCTATGTTTTACTAACTTGATAAATAAATTTCATGATATTGTTTTATCATTTTTTTATTTTGTGATATTTTTTTACCTAGCCTTTATCTTTAATCTTTTTTGTAGATCGTTTAATTTCTTACGAAAATGTATGTATATTGGTTTTTTTATCAATATTATTCGTTTAATCGTAATAAAATTTATAATAATCCCCTTATTATGTATATGTGAAATCAAAATAAAAAATATTAAAAATTAAGCGGTGCCATTTAACAGAGAATTTTTCTCGGTGCCTAGAACAATATTTTTACTATAATTTAAAAAACAAAGAAAAAATATATATTTTACCACACCTCATTAAATATATATATATATAATAAAACTATAATTTATGGCTGTCTGTACCATTGACGATACATGAGAAAAATATTTTTGAAGACATCCAAAAACAAAGATTTTTAAAATTTTTGATTGTTTGTTATTAGCATGCTCAAACGCACAGACAAACGTCTGTGCGTTTGAGCATGCTAATTTCAGAACTGGCTTAACCGATTTAAATGCGGTTTTCACTGTTGTACTTTGGCAATCTTTCATTATCATTTAGTATCTTATTTTGTGTTTTACTTAAATCGGTACATATAATAAAATAACAAAATATTGCGTGCGAGAATTATGCCATAAAATAAGGGATTTATTAAATTGGCTGTGACTCTAGCTGTTAACTTATTGTATGGATATAGTTTACTATGTGACTACATCACGAAAATAATTCAGATGAGAAAATAAATAATACTACAAGAGTGCATAGCTGCGAGGGGTCGCTAAAATAAAATAAATACAACTTCAAGAGTAGAAGAAAATCTATAAAAAAAACACTGTTTCAAAAAGGTAATTTTTAACAAAAAAAATAATAAATTCGTCGTGGTGCAATGGCACATCGCTTGACTGTAACGAGACGGTTGTGGATTCGATTCTCTTTTCTTTCTGAAAATTTTCATTGCCTTCCCCAGTAAATAGACAAATTTTCAATAATATTTCGAAAAGCGGATGGAAAGTGGGAAACGAAGTGTCCTAACATCGGGTTCCCTCTGCTCACACTGCTTTACAATATTGTCCTTGCACTTCCACCTCTGGTGTCACAGTGTCTGTATATAAGGAAAATGTATAAGTAACAAAAAACTACATTTGTAATACATTGTTTTTAACAACTTAATATGTATATACATATATTTACTATACGAATTCGCCTCATATAATAAAACAAAAATTATCGAACAATATCGATGTCCAAGGTAGGAATCAAATCCACAACCATGATGTTTGTACACAACATGCGAATGCATATCGATAGATATACGCTTATTATTTACTTTATATTCACGGCGAATTTCAGAACTTTCCGTTTTCGACCCGTTTTCAGAGATATTGCGTGTTTGATGGCATAACTCAACTCCGGCTTGCATCGGGCAAGTCTATATAGATTTTACTACGTCGCGAAATTCGTTTGTATCTGTAATTAAAATTACCTCGAGTACATTAAATACGTTTTATGTCATAAACTCTCAGGCACGTATTTATAAACCGCTATCAACTCTGAGAAAGGTCTTGAGATGGCGTTTTCATTAATCAAGTACAATATATGAAAGATCTCAAAATCGATCTCAGGTTTGCAGCGATTTTTAAAATCAGCTCGTATATTAGTAATTTATTAGATAGTAGTTTTATTAGATACTTTATATATATTAGTAATTTAAAAATACAACTTAGTAAGTTATAGTAATCATATTGGCTGGATATCCCCATTTGTAGATAGATTTCCTTATGATGACAGCAAACGGGTATTTTTTTACATATAAATGTAGAATATTATAATATTCACTCGTAATTGCGATTTATAGTACGATAAAATGCTAAATATTCATAATTATTAATACTTCGTTGGCTTCGTTATTTTAAGTAGACTTAGAAATATATCAATTTTTTTATATATACAATAATATCTAAATATCTAACAATAAAGCTTTGTAGCTGGTAAACTTTTATTTTATTGTATGTGTTGCATATAATGGTCACAAAACATCTTATACTACTTTTCGCTTATTGATTTTTCTTTTCACGGTGCTTAACGCTGTATCCTGCATACACAGGCAGAGGCAACAAAGTGTAAAGACATTGTATGTTGCCTGAACTCAAGAATTAAACCCACAAACACACGCCGTGCGGCTTCGACACAATGGACTGAGTAAATATTATCAGATATTGATATAGTTTCTTTTCTTCGTCCATATTTTTGTGATGTAAGAGAACCTGGAGAAGGAACTCTGGTCCAATTTCACATAACAAAGACCTTGACGGACTAGGCATATAAAAATATTCTAAATACACTTTGTTACATCACCTCTATAGATACATAAAGACATTGAAATAAGAGTCCATAATTGATACAATAAACGGATATACCAATTTTATACAAAAATATAGCGTGTTCTTGAATAATTAAATGGAAAAAGTAATCGGGCATTTAATTATGGACGGATGTTTATAACAAGATTGTATTGATTAATCCTCGCCGTCAATTTGGTTTTCATGTACTTTAAGATGTGAAATGAAATGGATTTTTTTTTCGTTTTCGTCGAAGTTTTGAGAAGTCTTAGTGCTTAGTGTAGGGGCCATTTTATCTATCTAAGTTCAGTAGTATCTTATGTACGTTAATATAATAACGGTAGAGTTTTGTGTGATACTACTGATATCTATCACTGAGCAGTTTAATGTAAATCGACCTATGTCTATTAATGAGGATCAAACCTACTACCACGGTTTTAATGGTCAGATAGCCTCAGTTTAACTATACAATTTTATTATTTATCTAGTTATCAATAATCGCGTGTTATTTCTTAATACGATTATTTTCTAACGAACAAGCAATTAAAAGTATATCATTAATTTGTATATAATTACAGTTTAAAGGGGTCGGTCGTTCAGATGACTTTAATTTTGTGTAATTATATTGTCTATTGTTTTTATGTTGAATGTCACGTGGTTAGCGTGTATTACAAAGGTTATAGATTTGATTAGTTAGGATTACTCTAGTTGATATAACTATTTTTATTTTGTATTTAAGTTGTTGTACTCCGCGTATAATAGGGCAAGCAGAGGAAACTTAGTGTTAGGACCGTTACCTATTTTCCGTCCAATTTTCGAGACGTTGTTGAGTGGAGTAACTCAATGCCTTTGTTTATTTCAATGCCACTTGCGATAATGTCTTGTGTTACAACAGTGAGAAATTGAAAATATTTCTATCCCCCGAAAAGTAATCGAACCCACAGCTATCGCGCTAGTTTGCTCCTTTAAGAAAATGTGCTGATAAAAAAATATGAGATTTGCTATATAAATCAATACTTGTTATACTTATTTCTGAATAGGAAGGTAGACAAAAAGGACCTAATGTCAAGACACTTTATTAACCAAAAATTTTTTTTTTTAATTTATGACATTACATATGTAATTCTATATAGAATGGTGGAAGCATGCTTTGCCTTTTAAAGATCAATGTATAATTTGGATACATACGTATCTTAATGGGGAATGGAGATCCTTAACATTAGGTTCCGAGGTTCCCTCTGCGTACTATGTGCAGTGTGATGCTATTTATTAAAATAAATGTATAAATATTTTATTCGATAGATATGGATCTTCTTCTAACGTTTTTCTGCTGTGACAAAAGTACTGAAGTGTCAAAACAAGTGCTGGATTTACATTACACTTTGCGTACTTTGTTCGTCCCTCTCTTCAAAGACCGAGCGTTCGATCAGAGAATTCTTAGCATATTGAATACAGTGTGAGTATTTTAATATATTAGGTGCAGTTCCTTTTTTTCCAGGTATTATAGTTGGGTAGGTAGAGGGAACCTGGTGTTAAAAAACTACGTTCTCCGATCTCCACCGAGTGTTCGAGATATCGCGTGTTGAGACGTGACGTGACGTTATGGTCATTTCAACAAAAGTTTGCTGCACCACGGTGTTTTCAACAATGAAGACTTGACTATATATCTTTGTTTTAGTAATATATTTAGTTTTTTGTATGTACATAAATTGTCATTCTTTAGACTTACGTATAGTCTGTAGAAACTTAATTGGAGTATGTAAAAGAAAATGTGCGTTATAAGTTAATATTTAATGTACTGTAATTTTCCCTTGAAATAAAATATGTTTTACAGACTAATAGCGCCCCTCACAATGCCAACAATACATGGATATAGAGCAATCTACTGTCGATTATTAGATACAGATGTTAGAAAATTTATTTTTCCGGATGTGATTCGGACATTTATGATGATCTTTGATTTATGGCAATATGAAGAAGGCACTTGGCCTGGGTAAGATTTTGGCCCCTTTTTTACGATCACGCTGTATCCCGCATATAATAGAGAAGCAGAGGGAACTTACCTGAAAAAAAATTGTGGATACATACGTATATAGATTGTAATGGTTTGATTGGTTGACTGTTCGGAGCACTTATAACCGTAACTTAATTATCCCGTAAGTGGAACTGTATATTGCGTTAATATTAAAATGACTGAGTCATCTTTAAGTGTATGAAAATTTGAGATTTTAGTTACTTTTTCAGCTTCAGGATATGATAGCATCCCATACTAGCGTCGGGGAATCTAATGTGAAGTAGTTCCAATCCAATAAAGACATTTTCGTTACCCACTTTCAACTGAATTCTTGAGGCATTGCGGATTGAGTGGCAGAGCTCAACGCCGCGTTTTTGCCTCGTTAGCAGAGCGAAGAATAAGTGACCTGCACAGTGACGGTCTCAAGGCTACCACTTATTATTTACTGCTAAATTGTCTTTGAGTTAAAAATAAAAAAAAAACTTCCTAATAACTAGCTGATAGATTAAATTTTTTATTGCTTTGCGTATGTAAGTTCAAAAAGGGTTCAACCTTTTTTGAACTTACATACGTACAACGATCACCTCTAAATCTTAACAGTGCAGTAATATCATTTCTGAATATATATTTTTACATAATTAAGAAACTTTAGACCTATTTAATTTAATTTTAATTTGTTTCAGTTTCGTGATAATGATAGACATGGACCAAACTAGCATTGGTCATATAACCAGGTTGGATGTAATGACGGTACGACAGCTATTATACTTTCTCCAGGTATATAAAAATAAAAAGTTTTTTGTTATACGCGCTAGTCTCTGGTACTATTGTTCTACAGCCTCTGAAAGATAATATTAAGCACCACTCAAGGGCATTAGCCAATTCATGGCTTTTGCTAGGATATGTTTCAATATAGTTGACTGGTGAAAAAAACACACTTTGATCGATAAATCAGCTTCACGCTGTATCTCGCACTTAGCAGGGTAGGCAAAGGGAACCTAGTGTTAAGACCCTTCGTTTCCTACTTACTGCCGAATTCTGGAGGCATTGCGTGTTAAGTGGCGGATCTCAACGCCTCATTCGATAGATATATTCGATATACAATACCTAAAGAAATCGATTTAAAGGCAGTCAATTCTCATAATGATAATAACAATTATTCACTGTTTCTCATGATTCATGTGCATTTTATACACATTTTCATAGCACTAGCCTTATAAAACACAAATAATAGAAGTTTACAATTTCTTCGGGTAAAAAATTATTAATCATATTTTCTGGTTATGGCCCCTTCATTTCTTTAAAATTTAATCTTTTTAAAAAAGATTTTTAGTTTGAGGTTATTTGGATTGAAATGAAAAACTACGGGCGTAGCCAACAACAAACAACAATAGAAATAGATTATTAAAGAATATTAGCCACTTTTCTTTTTTCCAAAAAAAAACACAAATCCCTAATGTACCCTACCCATAGATGTGTTGATCCGTCGATCGAGTTACACCTTGTATATTTATGAGCCTTAATGTTTAATGAAATGAATAGAATAGGCTATCGTGGCGTAGGAGCACTTGTATGGCTTTAAACGAGATTATTGTTTGTTCGATTCCCACTAGAGGAATGAAATTTTTAATATTTTCATTTCCTCGCTCTGGCAAAGAAGCAAAGCGTGGCGTTGAGTTCTGCCACTTAACACCAATGCTTTGAGACTTCAGCAGAAAGTTAGGATCGGTTTTGTTTTAACACTAGGTTCTCAGGTACCCTATGGCTACTATGCTATGTGCACGGGACACAGTGTGAAGCTACATAAAATTTGTCCGGCCCAAACAAAAAAATATATATACGTGTATATATGAAATAACATATATATAACCACTCGTAATTTAAATTATTTTGGTGTTTTTTACAGGAATGCATGTTAATAAAACTTAAAGAAGTACATTTTTTAAATGCACCGCCGTTCATGGACAAACTGATGATGCTTCTCAAACCTTTCATGAAGAAGGCTCTGTTGGACATTATAAGTATTCATGAGCGTGGTTCCCAAACGTTGTATAAATACGTACCTTTGAAGTCGTTACCCAAAGAATTTGGTGGTGAATATAAGGACCATGTTACTTTACGAGGTATTTCATAATAATGATCATTTTGACGAAAATAAGTGAGGTTGGGTTCCACCGTACAGTATATTATAAAATATTTCCAAAGTGGGCAATAGAGTGTCTCAACACTAGTTTCCCCCTTACCTTGCCATAGGGACATGTCGGTTTGCACATACATGCACTCAAGGTCACATTTTTCGCACAATCAGAAGAATAACAATAATCATCCGAGTATACTTCTCAATATGTTCAATAACTTACATTTGAGGCCAGTGGGACAAGCGCGTGACTGTAACCACGGCGTTTGTGAGTTCGATTACCACTTGGGGGAGTGAAATATATATTATTATGTGGTAACGAGGCAAAGTGCGCATTTAATTCCGCCACCCCACACGCAATGTCATCAGAATATCACAGAAAGTGGAGAACGTAGTGTCTTAACACTAGGTTTCAAGGTTGCCTCTGACTACCTTCATATGTGGGGGATACAACGTGAAACTGAAAAAAAGACATATTGGTTACATTATTTGTACAAATCTGTTAAAGTGTTAATAATTTGTTAAAATATTATTTTTTAGATGAGATTATACATCGTATAGAAGCCAACAAACAATTCTTCAAAGAGGAAAATCTCCATCGTGTCAACGAGACACTGCGGCCTGGCGGCAAAAAAACTGTAGAAGATCTATTTGGTATACAGGGTAGCTTCAAGAAATTGGATATAGATTAAAATAACTTTAAATTGCTTTTATACTATATATTTTACCTATCTATTATATATTTTAATCGTTTTGGTGGCATTTTTATGAAATATGAATGAAGTGAATCGAGTGTCTTAACACTATGTTTTTTGCTTATAATTGAAAATTAAAATATATAGGAGAATATTGGAGCATTTGGTGTCTCATAGAATAAAAGTAACACTAGAAGTATAATGTAAATCCAGAAGGTCATTATCAGTGTTTGTAAAAAATTATATAATAAATACTAAATTAAATTTTTTTTTTCTGTGTTTGTATTATTTATTTTTAGTATTTTGTATGTAGTTTTATTTATATTTAGTATTTAGTTTTATTTATTTTTAATATGTTGTATCTGTACTAATAAAAAATACTACTAGATAAATTGTATATTTATTAACAACTACGATTTTATTATTATTGTGCGTGTTTGAAAAAGGTAAAATTCATTTATGCATCATGAATTGCTCTCATTGATTATTGCCATTATGGCGATTATATTTAGTATTTTTTATTTTATTACTTATGAAATTTAATCTAAGGAATGTTAAAATATAAAAATATTTTATTCATTTTTTTTATCTCACCCTGTATCCCGCATATAGCATGGTAGTTAGAGGGAACCTAAGCAGCTTAGTGTTATGACATTTCAATTTCTATTATCCCACTTCCGTTTCCCACTTTCCGCAGTATTCTTGGGATGGATTGCGTTTTGAGTGTCGGAACTAAACGCCGCGTTTTGCTTTGTTAAGTTAGTATGTAGAATATTTTTTTATTATTTAGATAATTGTTAATTGACGGGAAGTTCAATCCACGCAAAAATCGCGTTCAAGTTCATTACACTTTTGGCATATAAATTAGCATTAAATAAAAAACTGCAACTTTCTTTTGATATTTTATTAATTTTTTTTTGCAATCTAGATGGAAGCATCAGCTTTTCCAGAGTTTGATGAAATAAGGGCACATAGAAAGACAGAGAGACAAAAAAAAATTAAATTGTTAGTTCGTTTGTTTTGTTATTGTGTAAATAACTATATGCACTTGGAAAAACATGGTTATTTTTAATCCACAGACAGACGCTCCAATTTTATTTATATGTATAGACTACATTGTAGAGACCAACTTTAGAGATTATGATTTGCGAGTGTCAATAAAGCCAGGACAATAGTCAAAATTCAGACCGACGCCATATTGTCAAAATTGAAAAAAAAAACGACACACTAAACAAGTATGCTTGAATAAGTATTCAAAAATTATTTTAAGCAAAAATTATGAATTTATCATAAATTTTAGGTTTCCGTCACCTCAAGCGCAAATATAATAGAACTTTTATAAGATCTTTAGTTACGAGATGGTGTGGAGGTATCAAGCTGAAATAAATATTAAATATTCAGGCCTACGGTACCTCTGGAATAAAGAGAGTGATAGAAATAAAAACTTGAAATACACAAATGTTTATTTAGGTGTATGAGTATTTCTACCGTAATTTATTAAAAAAACACAGTAGCCCAAGTACTTTGTAAAATATTCAGGACTGTGATTGGAAAATATCATATAGGTTTTGGTGATGCGGTGATTAAAGTTAACAAACTTAAATTTGCACTTATATACACTTATTTTGTATAAAATGAAAAAAAAATGTATGTATATAAAATTTGTATAAAATGAAAAA
>DWAN01004566.1:0-12046 GCA_018230445.1 Heliconius hewitsoni | reverse complement strand
CCACAACCAGTCGGTTTACAGTCACACCTTGTGCCGCTGCGCCACGACCGGCCGGTAGAATTAAAACTTATAATATTTGTTTATTACTAAATTTAACCTTAAATTGAGAATAATAAACTCAATAAAGAAAGGTATGTAAGGGAAATTGAAGTTACACCCTTCCGCCCGACGAATAATGGAATATAGATAAGTTCATTGAATAAAATAATATAGAGCTTTCACAAAATTAGAGCTTGAATATCAATCAGTACAAGGACTAAAATCAAATTTAAAATTTTTATTTATATTTCTGTTACGTTATCTAATTCGAAAAAAAGTAACATTTAAAATTTTAAGTTACGACTTTTCCCGCTCAATAACACTGTAAACTCCGTAAATTTGTTAATACACTCCGTTAACTATTTTTTGCTCAATAGACGATTTCAATACATTGCGTGTTGAGTGATGGAACTCAATACCGCTTTTGTCTTGGTACTATAGCAAGGATATAAAAATAAGTTATTCTTCCGAGTGGTAACCCATAACCTTTGCGGTCACGTCGTCGTGGCGCAGCTGTTCCACCTTTGATTATAAAAGCAATGATTATGGGTTTGATTCTCGCTCGGAGAAATGAATTATTTTCATTTCTTCTCTATGGTAACAGGATAAAGCACGGTATTGAGGCCTTTCTACACTTAACAAGCTTGTCTTGGGTTAGACCGGAGAGAGGAGAACGGAGTATTATAACAGTTTTGCTTATTTTGCTTTAAGCGAAATAAAGAATGAAGCAAAACAAAATAATAGTACTCGATAATAAATAATTTCATCAACACTAGATTTCGCTATAAACACGTACGTACATAACGCATAGTGAATAAATAAATAACATTTCCACCTGAAATGAAAGGAGAGTAAAGGTCGGTCCCCAAAAAGTAGTTAATCGCGTTTAGAGACCGCCTCCGAGCACGAATGGCTTCATTTACGATTTTTATATCCGGTTAGTGAGGTAAATATCGTATTTAAGATTTTTTTTTTATTTTTCACACTATATCTCGCTATAGTAGAATAAGTAGAGAGAACTTAGTGTTAAGACACGCCGTTTTCCATTTTAGTTAAATGGCGGAATATACCACTAAATTTTATCTTATTAAAGCAATGGAATAAAAAAAAAAATCCCTTAAGTTGAATTCGAACTCACGACTGTTGAGTTTACAGTCTGACGCTGTGTTTTTTTTGCAAATTAAAACCTATGTATTTCTTGCAATACCACATTGAATAAACACTTTGCAAGTTCGGTAGAAGCAGGTACTCGAAATCTATTTTTTTGTAAATTGAAGATTAATAAGAATATGAAATATTTCAATACAAAATAGTACTAAATCATGTTTCTATATAAGCTTAATTACCAGAACCTCTATATTGAGATTGTCGTGACGCAGGGGCACAAGCACTATTTTCATTTCTTCGATCTGGTAACCAGGCAAAGCGTGGTGTTGAGTTCCGACATTCAATACGTAATGCCTCAAGAATTTAAAAGAAAGTAGGAAACGGAACTGTCTAAATGTAGAACGCAGTGTCTTGACACTAGGTTACCAGGTTACCAGGTAGGTTACCTATGCTATGTGCAGGATACAGCGTGAACCTCAATATTTGAACTTCAGCAGGTACATCACTAGTTGTAATAAGCGCTATCGGTGTATTGAGATTAACTCGCCTTTATAGCTCAGGTTAGTGTACATTAAATTTAACGATTCTACTTCATTGGTCTATTGCTCTAAATTGGATCAGACAATGACGCGAATGCCGGTTCAAATGTTTATTTTATTTTCTAGAGTGTAAAGACAAAAGAGAAAAACAAAGCTGTAATTCGATCGGTGATTAAGGAGAATGATTCTATTTTCGTTTGTGTTGTTTTTGTTTATTATTTTTTACTGATAGCTCAGAGTGACTTAGATTGTATATGCAATGGTTGTGGGTTTGATTTTTACTCGGTAAATTGTTTTCTTCAGCCTAGATAGAGACAGGCGTTGAGTTTCGTCAATTAAAATATTTTTTATTACGCTTCGCCCTTTATCGTGTATATAAAAGAGCAAAGGGAATCTAGTGTTTCTCATTTGCCGAGTAACTTTCGACATACTTTGTCTGTTATCCAGAGCACGATCATAAAAATAATACATATCACTAAATGAGAATCGAATTCAAGACCATCACGTTTCCAGTCCGATTTTGACTCAGTATATCACGAGCTATTCAGCAATGACGCCACATTTAATGTCTATAAACATCTCTCCATTATACCACCTCTGGTGGCCTCCTATTAATACGTAAAAGTAAGTTCACATAAAGGTTACTTCTAAAGTTTATAAAATATATTGTAGCATATACATTTAATGTTTTATATTTTGTATATGTATTGTGTTAGATAAATATCCGGGTATAGGAGGAAACTTAGTGCTAAAACTCTGCTTTATCTATATATATATAAGTTCAACCACTCATAATAAAGTTGAGTGGTTGAACTCAACACTCAATTAATAGTGCGAGGCAAATGAAAGTAGTTCATTCTCTCGAATGAAAAACAAACCCACAACCATCGCACCATTAGCCTAAAATCATTTAAAATTCAAAATATTTTGCAATAAAAAAAAATAATTTATGGTAACAGAGCTGACCGAAATCATCAAACCAGCTTCTAACTTTTAATAGATCCTTAACCAAATCTCATCTCATCCTTTAACCCGTGACGAAATTACGCAAGTCTTTTAGCAGTAAAATCGCTCATAAAGACTATTTTATAATGGGATCGTAAAACTGACTTCAATTGGATAAGGGCGGTCCCCAGGGGCACTTTTTCTAATTTTACGATTTGCTTTTGTGTCGTTTGTAGAAAAAATATACGATGCACCTGCGTTTAACATAATGTGTTCGTTACATATTTGCGGAAAACTCTCTGTTTAATTAAAATTACATTTACGTTATGCTGCTGTGTGTGATTGTACGCGATAGGTTTTGGGTTCTAGAAGATAAAGTTGAAGAAGTTCTCAAGAATACGGAATATTTAGTATTTGTATTTCCTCATTACAATACCACCACATATCGGGCAATAGGGCAAAATGCGCTGAATGAGTCAACATAAAATGAATCTGGAATTCAGCGAAAAATAGGAAACAGTATCTTAACAATACCTACCCTGCTATGTGCGGAATACATCGTGAAGATGAAAAGAGAATCAAAAGATAAATTTAAATAATAACTAGGTCAACGCAGCGACACAGCATCTGACTCTAAAAAACGCGACGCGATGCGCTATGGATTTGAATTTCAGCCGGGGAAATCAATCATATTCTTTTTTTTGCTCTTATAAAAAAGATGACTCTAAATTCTCAATCCCACTCAATACGCAATGTCTCGATAATTGGACGGAAAGTAGAGCACTGGTGTCTTAACATTAGGTTCCTTCTACTTACCTTACTTAAAATTATATATTTATAACTATTTATAACTATTTATATATTCACAATAAAAAAATCAATAAAAAACCTAACACATCATTACTGTGGTCAACCGACCCAGAGTTTCCGGACCATTTTTAATCAAGACCAACTCGATTGAGTTCTACTCAACCGTCTAATTAGTCGCAGAATGCTGGGGGTCTATTTTGATTACTTTGATAATTGTTTTTTAACCTACGTATGTGAAATATCACCCGAAAGCAAATAAAGGGTTGGTTTTGTTAAAACTGTAAAGCAAAATAAATAATGAGTGGAGAAACCTTGTTTGGTCAGATCACAAAAGTAAGATATATAATTATATAATAGATAAAGAGAACCGAGTATTAAAGACAATGCGTTCCTTATTTTCTGGTAAATTTTGGAGACATGGCGGAACTCAACGTCGCGAAAGTTAAAACTTGGTTTAATTATTTTGGATCAATTATATTTCGTATACTGACAAATTGGAATGTTAAGTTCCACCGGCCTTCTTTCACACTGTTTTTTTAGCTTCTTTATGCGGAATACAGCGGAGAGGTAAAAAGTAAAAAAAAAATATGTGAAAAAAAAACATACTCAGACGATAAAATTGATCTTATTCGACAATTTTATATACACAGTGCTGTGCAATAACTTTCATCATTCATTGCGAATATATGGAAAGACGACTATAAAAGGGGTATTCTATCAAATCCATACAAACAATAGATATAAAACAAGCCAAGTGGAACACCCTTTGAACGATTCAGCACTCGTCACGCCTGTCAAGCGTACAGGGTGCTTGGTTTCTGCTATTTTAAAGAGAAAAATCATATTTTTTATTTATTATATGGTAAATTTTCTCTTTTTTTTAATATCATCGAGTAGATAGCATAGAAAATTTTGTATTACATGGCTAGATTTAAAAAAAAATAACAGTAAACAACAGTCGTTTTAGATAGTGAAAGTAGAAAAACTTTAATACTAAAAACTAATTCTTATTTTTTTTTATTTTACACTTTATACAGCAAATTAATTTAAGTGTACAATTAAGTGTTTTTGAGTAATTTAAGATATATGGAGATTTTTTTTTTTACTAATATTAAAATGTATAATTGTAAACGTGTAAACACACGCTGTGTACATACCATCAATGATACGTAACTTGATGTCCAGAGAGGAATCAATCAATCCTTTCCACTGACACCTGAGCCAAGTCAACATTCCTCACCATCCCACCCCCACGTATGAAACATTGTAGTATAGGTACTGATATTATTCTTTTACCGTTTTTAAATATATAGTATAAAATATCGGAAATGCGATATATTTTGAATACTTATGTAAATAAGTCAAATAGGAAAATATTTCAACTGACTCTGTTCTCGTTTACAATTATACTGAGTTTAGAATTTAGTCGTTTAGAAACCATCCTTTGAAGTGGTGTTAGTTTAAATAACATAAATTGGTGTAAAGTTAAATAAGGTTATAATTGATACAGAGTGTTACTAATTACTAAAATCCTTCAAAAGTTATGATATCTTGGCTGCTTTGAGTTCCACCACTCTATACGCGACGCCTCGATAATTCAACTGAAATTAGGGAATGGAAATATACGGTGGAAGTATACAATGGTCTTTATGGTGACGAAATGTCTTATCGCTAGGTTTCTAGGTTCTCATCCTTTTTCATAGCAGAATAAACAGAGTTTATTCTGCTATGAAAAAAAGGATTAAAAAAAATTATGTAATTGACTTAGACGGCTTCCAAAAGCAGTAGGTTAAAAAAGTAGCTTTTCTAATTGTGGAATATCTTCAAAAATATGATAATCTACTTTAAGGTACTGTAAAAAAAAATTAATTTATGCAGGATCCATGTCGATGGCCTTCACCCAACGGCTACCTTCGTTCTAACTTTGTTACCCCTCTTTTACGTTTTCTTTTATAAAACGAACACTATTTAAAAAAAAGCTTCACGCTGTACGCTGTGCGGGAGTGTGGAGTGGAGTCTCCATTCACACTCCACTCCACACTCCCGCTTTTTGCCGAATTTTGGAGGCATTGCATGTTGAGTGGCAGAACTCAACGCCGCGCTTTGCCTCGACACCAGAGCGAAGAAATACAAATATAAATTTAAGTAAATATTTCACCTCCCCGAGTGGGGATCGAACCCACAACCTGTCGGTTTCACAGTCACACTTTGTGCCACTGCGCCACGACTGGCCTCTTACACTATTTATTACTAAAGAAAAATATTAAATTAGCTTTCTTTGTTTTATTGGTCAGTATCGTGCTTATGGTGGCGTGAGGGAACACAGTTTGTTACTATCCTGACGTTAAGTAATTTAGTTTACGATCTATCGCACTTTAAACTTGCCTCTAGTTTGAATCATAGTCTTAATAATAAATGTTCCGTTTGAAATTATATTTAAAATGAATTGGATAAATACTGACTTTGAGTGGTCACTTGACGTAAGTCTCATGAGTCATTTAAATAAAAAAATAATATACCAAACATGTTTTGTGGCAAGTGAAGGATTGTTCTTTATTATTTCTTCCGGATGTTTATAATTGAGACGTAAGTCTTTATTCTACATATGTTATAAAGCTCGATGAGTTTACTTGAAGGGGATAACCTTAGAAAATTTTGTAACCTTAGAAAATACTTAAATACTTAACTCAATTAAGTAAAGGTTAAGGTAAAGTTAATTTTGGGGTTCCGTACCCCAAAAGGTAAAAAAACGAAACGTTTATAGGATCACTTTGTTGGTCCTGTGTCCGTCGGTCAGGAGTATTTATCTCGCTCGAGACTGCGTGGATTTTTCAATCTGAAATTGATATCAAATATATAAATCTACGATTGCTCCCTTGAATAAATAATGAAGTTTGTAAATAAACGTAATTAAAATAAGCGTACGTTTATTTTTGCATCGTTTTTGGTACATTTTGTATGAAATTAGCCACGTAATCAACACCTACAGAGTACTTCCCATGGACCTTTAGTTATAAAATTTTACAAGAATTAAGATTTCACAATGTAAATAAAAAATATAAAGGAAAAAATCCGAAAACTGTAAAATTGCAGATATTTCTTACTAAAAAATATTACAAATTTATAAAAAAATATTACAAAATTAATTTAATACAAAATGAGTACCTTAGCAAAATTAAGTTTGTAAACTTTTATACCATTGACATGACATGGATAGTTGTACTTCTTGTTAACAAATCATCCTAATATAGGTACAGAGAGACCGAGATACTGAGAGAGAGAGACCTTGATATGCGAGTCTCACTCACATTTGACCAGTTTTTTTAATACACACAGCAATAGCATTTATCGAGGAAAGATAAGCCTACATTGCATCACATTATGTACGAGTTTCCATTTCACCAAGTATATTCCAAAGATATAAATCTTATAATGTCATATATAATATATAATACGTACGTTTATTTATTGTTATAGGATAAATCAATAGTAATTGGATCAAAATGGTATATTTACCTAGAAATGTTTTTCATTTACTTTAATTTAATACAACCTATCAAGTCCTCCTTAGGACTTGAAATTATGACGAAAAGAATGATGAATATATGAATATTTAATATATTTTGCTTATTTTTAGGACAGTCGTAGCGCAGGGCCATAAAGTGTGTCTGTAAACGCGATTTGGTGTGGATTCGATTCCCACTGGAGGAAATTTATTTTTTTTATTACACTTTGCTCTGGTGTCGAAGCACAACATGCAGGACATCAAAAATTCGACAGAACGTGGAGAGTGGTGTGTCTTAGCACAAGGTTCCCTTTGCCTATCCTGCTGTGTGTGGGATACAGTGTGAAGCTGGTTTAATTTAATTTTATCTTCTTATTTTCCTTTTTTGCTTGCGAAGCAAAGTACGGAAAGGGGCCCACTCTTGAAGAGGCGTGGACTAGGAGTGGACGAAGATAGGCTAGTCATCATGATAATGATTACGACTGAGTAATGAACAAATTAATTGTATATATAATATATAATATATTTTTCGTATAATTTTAACATATTCCTTGACAATTATACATAAAAACTGTCTTGGATTTTTAAGGTCTTTGAAATGGAGGCGGTATTACTTCTTTGGTGGGCCTATCACAAATTCTTGGTGGCCGCTGATATCCTCGAAGGTTTGTTAGAAAATCATGGATAGGGGCCAGTCGTTCTGAGGATATACCCTGTAACATTTTTAAAAAAAAATTAAAATGTATAGATTGAATTGTAATTTTAGTAAATATAAAATAATTTATTAAAACAAACAAATTGTCAAACAAACAAAAATGTTGGTTAATTTTGATAGAGTAAGCTGTATATCATATTTTCAGTGACACACAACACACAGTTTAACAATTATACTATTATAGAAGAATAGATGGAGAGATCCTAATGAAACTCCTTTTTCCCTTTTACGCGTGAATTCGTGGTTTTATTGAAGTTTTACATATTATTATCGTATTGAGCGGCGAAACACAACGCCGTACTTAGTCTTAACCAGGGCAGAGAAATAAAAATAAATTTGTTATAATCATTCCTATTATCCAAAGGGATAATCAACAACCACCTCTTTATTAGTAAATTATTTTGTTAGGAAAATGGTTTTAAAATTAGACTTGCCTCTGTTCGTCGATAAATGACGGCTGAAATAAGCCTGCCCCATAGTATTTGTATCAAGTAAGGTCCAAATTCATCATCTGCTTCTATCAAATGTAACTGCATACCAGTGCCTAGAGCTTCAGCGTCAGCTATAAATAACGCATATTTTTTATAATACAAAAACAATGGAGATGTGAATTTAAACTGATAATTTATTTACACAATATTTATGATTGAACATTGATTAAATATTTTTTTTATCTTCACGCTGTATTTTGCACATAGCAGGGTAAGCGGGATTTTCGAATTTGATGTTCAGAAGTTAAAAATAGTCCGTGCTCCCTTCAAAACTGTCGTTTATAGTCGTTCCATCGTGCGTTGGCTTATGCACTGACTCCTTTTTATTTTGTATTGATAATTAACAAGTTTGTAAGCAAATAATTTAATACATTAAATTTACAATATTTTAAGCAAAAAAATAGTACTAGCTTAAGTAAAACATATCTAAACAGAAAGTAAATTCTGTTAATTCTTAAAATTATATCTACTTACCTATCCTGGTATTATCAGTTTCTAAAGAAAATAGCTGCTTAAAGCATCCATTTACACCAGGAACAGCTTTGGACCAGATATCGAAAGGTTTCTCAGAATGATATCGTTGACGAATTATAGTGCCTTTGATTCTATTTATTAGTTCTTGGCTTGGCGATTCGAATTTTCTGCTTACCAGCCATCTTAGACCAGCCTTTAAAATAAAACAATATAACATATAATTGTGTATAGCTTCACGCTGTATCTCTATTGTAGCAGGGTAGACAGAAGGGGCCTAGTGGTGTTGATGAGTGGTACAAATTTATTACCATTTACACTGATCTTGCACTCCGTTATTTCTTCATTTCTTTCAAATACCAGAACTTTTGGTTTATTCTCATTCAGTCGTAAACTTTAAGAAACTTCCTTTTTAATAGGAGTGTGTATGTAAAGGAGTGTATTATATAAGAACTAATTAGTAAAAATAATATATTCCATTTGGTGCAACAATGACGTAATTGCACTTTTTTACAAAACATGTAAGCATGCCAATGTATGCGAAAAGACCATTAACAAACTTCGATAGTAACGATAACATATAAAAAATTGCAAATATATCATTGTTGCACTAAATTAGAGAGTAGAACTCACCTCATCAGTTTCACTAACGTCCATCTTATAGCACGATATCTGTCTCAATCTTGGAAATCCCTTATCCGGAACCAAAGCAACAACAAACCAAGTTCCTATAATATCAGTAATATTATAATTAGCCTGATATCCGTTGCATTGCTGTAGTACTTTATCGTTCTCCCCTTGAGTCACAGAACTAGCAAAATATATTATATACAAGAGAATGAAGAACGGTGTCATGATGCTGAGACTTCCTTTCAAGGAGTGGACGCGAGTTAGAACCCTTCTGTTTGTATTAATTGGATAGGTTTGTAAATGTACAGAAGTGGCACTTACGAAGAAATCTAGTGTTTTAGCTTTAGAATGATATTTGAATGTCATTCTTTTGAATAAGAGTGGAAAGTCGAGAATGGAGTAATTTGATTCTATATTCTCATGGAAAATACATAAAACATAAGGCGATTATAAAATTGTGAATCATATTATTCTTACAATATATAGTAATTACAACAACATGCATGTAGGGAGCGGAGTGTCTTAACACTAGATTTCTTCTGCCTGTTTTATGGAATACAAAGAGAAGCTGCGTACAACAAATAAAAATTATTATATAAAATACAGTTTTTCTTGCTTGTGCTGTCTATATCTTTTAACGTTTACAAAGTTGAACTACAAAATTAGGTGTGATGATTTGTCTTGAATAGGATAATTTTCGCGCTTTATCCCATACAGAGAAGTATTACGAGATCCCTCTCGTAATACCTGGGAATTTTGTGTTAAAACACTCCGTTCTACACTTTCTGTCAAGTGTACGAGACATTGCGTGTTCCATCTAGTTAAGAGAGCGAAAAAAACTGATAATATTTCATTTCCTAGAGTGGCAATCGAATCCTTAACATGTCGCGCTTACATCGCACGCTTGTGCTCTCTCTTAACTTAACTCATCTAAAACGCAAGTTATAAAAAGTTTATAGTTTTTAAAGTTTACAAGATTTTTTATTAGTTTTAGTTTTTTTTATAATCTATCAAATTACATACATATTTCTGATTTTCTCAGTAAGTATTCGTACCATAACGTCAACCATAGTATACATAGGGAATTATGAAATTAACCTAAAGTGGTCATGGTGGGCCATCAGCCATAATTGTTACACGTTTTTTAATATTTTTAAAATGTTCTTTAATACTTAAGAAATAAAAATACTTATTTCGAAAAAAAATTAAATAATTATTAATACATGTTACTTATGACATTTTTCAAGTTACTTTTCACATCCTTTAATAATTATACTTTAAGCAAAGAAAACAATATTATAACCCAAATATATTCCAAAAGACTGTCAGGTCTTAATAAATTGAAAAATTTTCCCCATCCTCGGTTTCCATCCCATTGATTTACCCATTAAACAATACCCACTGGACCCACGGACATTTCGCAAATATATTCAAAATGTCGTTCCTCTTAAAAATATTCACCATTACGTCTCTTAATCCATTCGAAGGCAGAATATTCGTCTTTCTTAGCGAAAATACGGTCATTGTTTAAAAAGTCAAAACCTACATACATTTAGTTGAACAAAGGCAGTAAAAACGGTTTATGGACTTGTTATTGCCATCCCGACGGACAGGTTGTGTGGTACATGTTACTAGCTGATGACTTTCAGTGCTTAATGTCATAACAGAATCGAATCGAATATGATTAGTGAATATGAGAGTATAAGCCTGCTAAATTTTATAATTTTAGGTCATCTGGAAGTAATCTATCGCTTTTTTGCGTTATAAACGGCGATGTATTTTTTTTAAGTAAATGTAGAAATACTATTTTATCAAGAAATCAAGGGACCGTAGACCTGAGTATATACACACACAGATAGACAGACAAACAAAGGACGGACAATAAAGTGATCTTATATGGGTTCTCAGTATCCTTATAAGATATGAAACTCTAAAAATATCTTAAAAAAAATCAAAGTTAGGACTCATAGCGTTCAGTTTTTTATTCAGTTAGCAATATAGCATTGCGCCATGCCGGCCCCATTATCGCACTTTCGGTCTCCACTTTTCGCCAAATTCTGGAGGCGTTTAAAGTGTTGAAACTTAACATCGCCCTTTGCCCCGATACCAGAACGAAGAAATGAAAATATTAAATATTTCATTTCCTCGAGCGAGAATCGAACCCATAACCTGTCGCGTTTACAGTCACAGGATTGTGGTCCTGCACCACGACAGACCTCATTTTTGTTATAAGTAAGTTTTGTTGCAAAATATCGCTTCAGCTTATATTCTAAATATTTTCAAACAACGAAACGATAGAAACAGATTTTAATGCATCCTATGAAAATCTTCATTCGGAGAGATCTCCCTTTGAATTTTAATATAAAATACGAATCGGGACTTTATTAGCGTTGAATGAAATGCTAATAAATTTGAAAATACTTTTTATGTAAAATCCGTTTGAGAATAATGTGTTTTGATGTAATGAAAAATAATAAGTAAAAGGGATGCATATTTTATATTGTTCTTTGAGCTGTAGCTAAGAAAAATTGAACTGGAACGGAAAAAGTTAAAAGTATATCATTTTGTTGCAATGCCTCAAGAGATCTCTGCCTTCGGTAGAGACCTTGCACTAGATTCCCACGTTACCTCTGCCTACCCTGCTATGGACAGGATACAGCCAAAAACAAAAACAATCTTTATTACTAAGACTAGATGTGTAATTGACTTTTATTTAATTACTGTTAATCATTGAGGCCGGTCGTGGCGCAGTGGCACAAAGTGTGACTGTAGAACCGACTGGTTGTGGGTTCGA
>DWAN01004565.1:0-12046 GCA_018230445.1 Heliconius hewitsoni | reverse complement strand
AGGTTCCTTCTGCCTACCCTGCTGTGTGCGGGATACAGCGTGAAGCTGATTTAATTTTTAGTTTTGAAACAATTTTCATAAATTCATACTATTGATTGATTGCATGTATATATTGTAAATTGAAAACTATAATTAATTTACTATTATAATTATATATAAACCAGTTTTTACGTTAAACTCAATTTGTTATATTGACTATAATATATTGTAATAAAATTTATATATCTTATTTTATTTTGCATAAAATAAAAAAATAACTTGATGGCGTCTTGGCGCAAAGGTACAAGCGTGCGACTGTATAACGCAACGGTTGTAGTTCGATTTCCACTTGAGGAAATGAAATATTTTAGATTTTACAAACAACAAAGTAAAGCGCGGCGTTGAGTTCCTCCATTCAACATACAATGGTTCAAGATTTCGGCGGAAAGTGGGGAACGTTTAATATTAAATGCATCAATAGCATTTAAATACATATGTACATTAATATTATTATAATAATCTTGGATAGAATAGTATATAAACCATTAATAATTAGTTCTTTTTAACATTTTTTTTTATAGTGGTATTCCACACTTAGGAAAGAAACCCGCGCTTCCAGGAAACCGAACGTTCAAATTTTTATACGTTTTCTAAAAAAGTTCTTAGCTCTCTTTCTCGCCGTATCCTGCGCATAGCAGGGTAGGTAGGTGAAACGTGGGAATCTAGTGTTAAAGCACTCAGTTACTAATAAGACCCTTTACCTCTTTACCAAATCGAGGAAATTTTAAATATTTTATTACCTCAGATGGGAATCGAACCTACACACAGTCGCACGCTTGTGCTGCTGTGCCACGATTCGCCTCTAATAACATAATTGATATTAATATATTTTGTATTTTTATTATAATGATAATTAATGGTTTTATGTTCCTGATGTAGAATTAAATGCAGTATTAGATTCCGTGATCTAGCTCTCTCTCACTATATATATATATATATATATATATAGAGAGAGAGAGAGAGAGAGAGGAGAGAGAGAGAGAGAGAGAGTTATAATATCTCTAAAATAGGGTACAGTACCTTAATCTATTATTTTTATTTAGGTTAAAAAATCGTCGGTCATGTGTAAAGTAGACAGTGTAGTCTCATACTATTTAATCTTCACGAAAAAAATCTAATAAATATATTTTTTAGCTTTACAGTACAACCAACTATTTCTTAAAACAATAAAATAGAATATATGACATTTTAATTTATTAAGTTGTCTTAAATTATTGTTTATAGAAAATAAAATATAGAAAAGTCGAGAAAATATTTACTTCCAATATAAAATAAATGTAGGCCCTAATTATAATCAAAACTGTAGCTACCGCATCATGGCTATAAAAACTATAATTTAAAATTTAAATAAACATATGAAGTAACCAAATAATATTCAATAATTATAATACATAAATAATTTATTATCAATTGACTTTTAAAATGTGACAAATCCAAATTTATTGTAAGCTTAATAGTTTATTTTGACTAAGCAAACCTTATATTTCTTAAAAAATTATAAATCTAGAATTTGAGTATATTTAGATTTACAATTTAGTTATATACCTAAATATCCCAGGGATATATATCCCTGGGTTCATTTTATTGGAATGTTTTGGGTTTTCTTAAACACTAAATTGATAATCGGAAAACGTAGTGTATTATTATGATATATTTTCTGCCTCAAATGCGACACGTTTGTGTGTGCTTGAATAAAAAAACTGAAAAAAAAAATATATATATCAAAGCTCGGAATTTTTATTATATAGTCTGTATCACTTTAATAATCGCCTTATAAGTACGTACTTACAATATAATGCAGATTATTAACGTATTTATATTAGTAATAAAATGTTTTAGTATAAAATTAAAAAAATATATACGTTTTGTTTTAGAAGGTCCGCGACGTTTTATTGCCGACTGATCGTAAATAAGTTACAAAAAAGCTTTAAAAAGGTTGTAATGTTATTGTCGTTCGGCTGAACTTGGCGTATCTGTCCTATATATTTCTTTTATAGTCTGTGCTGTAAAAAGAGCGCGTAATAAAAATTAAGGAGAGTATCTTGTATGAATTTACATGTTTATAAACTAGTGATTTGTTTTGTCTGTTTTTTTTAGTGTTCTTTTATTTTTTACGGAAAATTGTATAATACAAGATCTTTTCCACTAACATTCTTTTTGGGTTCTTCCTTTAAGGTTTTATTTGCTTTAGAACGTTACAATTTAGAACGTTGCAATGAAAATAAATATGGTAAATTATAATATTTTAATTTTTCGTTATTCTATTAAAAAATTAAAGACAATATAATATAAATATCTTATAATATTTACCTATGGGATTTTATTTAATGTTATTAAGAATTAATTACAGATAATATAATTTTAAATATTTAATTGTACTAATTCAGAAAGCGATAAAACCATATGAAGGATGCTAAAACCTAATAGTTTTAAAGTTTAATTTTTATTACAATGGCGCCAAATTTTATAACTATAGTAAATAAATATATGGCGGCTTTTTTAAATTAGAATAAAAAAATACCTGTGTGACAATAATCTTCAAGGTAGTGCCTCGCCGCCCGCTGCACAATCGAGTAGTACAGGCTCACAGAAGATGCAAGCGCCATTTTACCTCTTCTTCTCGCTACTTCTGTCCGTCCGTCGGTATACTTTACTCCGAGTGTGTTACAGTTTCATTGGAAATTAAAGAAACTCAAGTATGAAAAAAACTTAAACCGTTTCAACTGCATTAGTTTGTGATTGAAAATAAACGTAATTAAATGAACGAACCAAAATAAAAAAAAGAAACCTAGTTTGATAAGTTGCGGTTACCGGGAATTTTGCCGAAAATTGTTTTTGTGTACGAAATTGTTTCACGTTGTTCCATTTTTTGGAGGTCCGAAAAGTCACAATTTTTAAATTTTAGCGCACATGACGCGATAAACCGCCGTCCGATACGCGAAATGAAACACGTAAGAATAAAATAAATAACGCGGTGGATGCGGGCGGCGCGCGCCGCGGTGTCAGCGAGACTGCCGCCCGACTCACTTTTTTTTTACTTCCCCTGCCTGGGATGCTGAAACGTACAGCCGATCGCCTTTATTATCGGATTTGTGATTTTTCATATAAATATTGCTTTAAAATATTCGGGAAATTGGAGTTCCTCGTGTTTTCCTATTGTATATTTGAAATTGTGTCTAATAAGATTTTTTATATGTCCCACTAAAATTGTATTAATCATGATTCTAATTACAATAAATAAATAAAAAAATAACAGAATACTAAAATTAGCTTACAGTTACATAATTAATAATGTATTAATACATTATTATAACAAAATAAATTACAAAACATATATTAAAAATATGTTCAACATGAATAAATTTGCAATGTGAATAATAAATAAAAATTCTAATCAGATTCGTATTAGCGGAACGATTTGCAAGCGCTGTGGTGAAAAGGCGGGAAAATAAGTTTCCCGCCGAGTACTCGAGACATGCGTACAGAAGACGGCCACTTGTAAGGACGTTCGAAATTTGTCTAATAACCTCAAAACAATAATAATATTGTAAAGTTAAGTTCTGTTTTGTTTTCTTATTTAAATATACTTGTTTTAGTGTGTTTAAATTATATTTATATGTTTAATTTAGATTTGACTTATGTATGGATATACAAAGTGTCGTTGTAGCAATTAATTGTTTATTTTTCTAATGGTGTATTTATATGAATTATACAACAGTATACATATATTTTGGTATGTGATATAATTAAAAAAACCAATAAAATTATATCATTATACACAAAAGCATATCATCAATTATCGTATATCAATTCGCGAAGTCCTCATAATGTTATATTATTTAGCAGACAGCTTATCGTCAACATAATCGGATGCTGTGCAATTATGACGAAACCCTTTAAAAACGATTCGCGTAAAAATAAGGAAAAAAATGAGAAAAATGTTCATCAACGCGACACGACACCCCTCGACCCCCTGCGGGGCGGCGGGAGGTGCGAGCGGGACAGTGCTACTAACATACAGCTATACCCCTCGGTGCATCGCAGTACAACTTTGATACTAAAACTACCCGCGTTGCGCAGATACGCCTTCATTATTGAAATGCCTTATATTAGTATATTTAAAATATATTTTCAACCTAAATTCTAGACTGTTAGGATTTACATTCGATAGTTCTTGACCCCTGCACATTGCGTGCTGTCCCGCTAAAGTTTTGGACCCGTGCATCTGTGAGCACACCCACACGTGAACGCTAAGTTTAGCCCGTGTCCGTGCATACTGCACCTACACACACATAAACGAACTTCCTTGTGAAGTGTCGCTGTGTGAGTAGCCACAGTAGTGTGCGTGCAAAAGTTGATATTGAAGTTTTCGGTAGACTTTCTTTGTGTCAGTAATTTTTTTCGTGGAGTTGCGCCAGTGTGCGCGGGTCAGTGTGATTTTTTTCAAGTTTTTCTCTACGCACACTAGCGCGCTTTGTTTGTACGCTGCTATTTGCCTGTGTGGGGAGAACGCCCGTTCTTTGTACCCGGGGATTGTAAAAAATGTCGTATTGGATTCTAGCTGTGCTAATGAATGATAGATACGAATGGTATTGGTACTCCTACACTCGAAAATCTGATGCGGAATATGCAAGTATGTTTTTTGTGCATACGTCGGTGCTCTTTTTGAATATAGAAATTTGGAATTGAATTCGTATTTCTGCGTGCATTTTTGTCGATGGGAGTGATTACTATTTGAGTGGGATTTTAATTTGATTAAAAACGGTATACCTTTCATATGGAAATATGGTATTGCTGCATGCACACGGGCGCATGCATATTGCATACGTCACTAGTACTTTGAGTAATGTTGTTTATGATCCCGCGACTATTGGAAACGTTATTCCAGTAATAACATTTTATTTTAATTTTGTTCTCTGATGCACTATCAGAGCTATCGATTTTATATTCGTATCCATTAAAATCGCTTACCTTTGGTAAAATAATGAAATTGAACCCGAAAACACTAGATATGTGATCTATTTCTTTATCTTTGTGGATCTCGTGTGTTTAAGGGTGCAAAGAGAATTTTAGCATATGATTACACAGTTCTTCATTATCCTCCTATATCGAGTAGAGTGTATCGGATTCACTCTGTGTAATAATGTTTTTTAATTATTTTTATAGCTAAATTATTTTTCTCGCATATCCATTTTCCAATTTTTTGTTTAAGTTTTAAGATAGTAGTGTGGCATAGAGTCCCTCTACTACAACCCACAATGGGTTGAGTAGAGGGGCTCTATGCCACACTTTGTCTATCAGAATAGGAAAAAGAAAATAATTCAATTCTCCAAGTAGGGATTGCACCCACAACCACCATGCTTACATACAGACGCGCCCCACAGCTTTATTATAACCGTAGTATCTATAAATATTTTAAATATTTATTAAACATTTTTTTTAACTTCATGCTACCTGCCTGCATGTAGCCGGATAGGCAGAGCGAACATGGAAACCCCTAGGATTAAGACACTCCGTTTCCTATTAAGATACTTTAGTTCCTGCGCGCTTTAATAAATCTAGGAAATTGAAGTATTAAATATTTCACTCTCTCGAATGGGAATCGAACCTAAAACCATAGCGTGGCTTGTTATGTCCCTGAGCCACGACGGCCTCATAAGCACGTTTGTGTAACATATATTGTAGTAATTGTGTAGACTGTAGAGTGTCACAAAGTAACAAGAACATAACTGCCAAACCTGGTCAGTCAGCAACATATGCTGTACAGATACCTGTGATACATCAATTATAAATATAGCTTGGTAAAATGTCAGGGTTAGTTGTAGGTAATAAAACATAATTTTATATTATGTTTGATGCTGTCAATTAATTGGATTTATATTTAAAAGCGACAAGCGCGAGTCGGGCACGCCCATCGAGGGTTCCGTACAAAAATTGGAGGTATCAAGCTTTTTGTGGAATTCCATAGTCAGAGCTCTTTCGTCTGATACTTCACTTGAATTATCGGCCTACAACCTTAAGAGGTTAGCTTGCCATATTTCATAATTCTAGGTTAACCGAAAGTACTCTATTTATTTTGATTCCCTTTATAGTGTCGAAATGTAAATGTAGAAAAACTTTTTTTTAGGAAGTCATAGAGCCGTAGATTTAGGTTGAATTTCAACTTGATATCTCCAATCGAACCCACGACCAGTGTTTCTAGTCACATGCTAGGCGTAGAGGCCCTAAGCCGCCAAGGCCTCAATTCGTTACAAATAAATCAAATCTGGTGTACTCGTACTTGTACGTGGAAAAATACCTTAATTTAAATTTTATATACAAAAAAAACTTATCTTTCTTTATATAATATTTTTTTTACCACTAGCGTATAGTTGAATTATTAAATAAATAATCAAAAAGGCTTACTTATAATAACAAATAGCATTATTTCGTATACTTAGTTTATTACATATTACATTTATAAATAGTTACATAAATATATGAATGTATGTAATTTAAATTAAGCTTAATAGTAACCTTCGAATATGGACTTCCTCAATTCTCCACTCTCTTTACTCGATATAATCGCGCATTACATAAACTTTGTCTATGGTCGAAATCACAGAACACTAAGACTAAAATCATAGTATAATTTTATTGAACTCTATATAATTCTTTATTACTCTTTGAGTCGACTGCAATTTTGGAAATATTCACGCTGTATCCAGCACTTAGCAGGGAGGCAAAGGAACATTGGAACCTAGTGTTAACACAGTTGGGCTTCCCCATTTTCTGTAATTTTTTGAGACAATGCGTGTTTGGTGGCGGAACTCAACGCCGCGCCTTGCCTCGTTACCATTTCTATCATTTTATTAAATCAACTATTAAATTTGTTCTTGTCATTTATTACTAATTTCTTATTTAAATTCCTCATTTTGACTACTTCACAGATTGTTCCTCTCCATATTTTTATAGACTTTAACAAAAAAATAACAAAAAAATATATATATTAATTTATGTCATACGTTGTGCTATTTCTAAGAAATCTCATGTTCTGTGGCAACCACAGAGCAAATCACGGGAGCTCCACATTCGACCACATTATTTACATTTCACTTTTAACAACCAGTGTTGTCTGATACTTCATAATTCGTCTAAACTGTCTTGATCTTATTACTTTTATGTAACTAACTTAGCGAAAGTTCTTAAAAGAAAGAAAAAGATTAAAGAATTCTTCTTTATATTGTGTTATATTATTTTACTTATAAACTAGCGAACCGATCGGGGCTAAGTTAGTGGTCAGTTCAAATTTTTTTTACAAAAATTTAGTATACTTATAATAAAAAATAAATAAAATAAATGTTTTGCATTCATTATATCCATTATAGTTGTGTTAACTTTAAAAATGCATACATTTTAAAATCTTAAATATCAATTACATATAATATTTGTATAATTTCAAAGCGTTTTACATAAAGGATATATTTAAATAATTTCAGCATGCACTTTATTCTAGTGCATACACTTTTAAAAAATGAAACACGGTGTTTTAAAGTAATTGAAATTTTAAAGAGTGAGGTTGCAAAAATATTGTGGAAAGATTACAACCTTTATGTTAACATATTGCTTAAACAGATTTTGTGTAAGAATATAAAAGTATTTCAATATAAAAAAGTATTTCCATTTTCGCCGCTCTGGTTGATGAAGTGTGGCGTTGAGTTCCGCTACTCAACACGCGCCTCGAAAAACTTAGCAATACGCGAGAAACGAAGATCCTTAACAGTAACAGTAGGTTCTCCCTGCTAACTTGCTACACAGCATACAGAAGAGAAGAAAGATCTATGTTTATTTTAACTTTGTAACCTCAACACGTATCCCGCACACCTTGGAGAAGACCTAGAGCTAAGACCTATTCTCCATTACACATACATATAAATTCTTATATTCTATTAGTTTACACATTGACATAGTCCAAAGCCTTAACAAGTTTAGAGATCAATCTCCACTGGCACAAGCAGCCGAGCTATCAACGTTCGCGTAAGACAGACCACTCTAACTAATGATATGCATTAGTGTTCGTGTATTAATCTTCCAAATACCACGTTATTAGATGGCAAAAAACGGAAAAAGTACTAAAGAAAAAGAGGTCAATAACTGGACCGAGAGTGTAGTTGTTGATGGTACAGACGAAGAGGCTTCGAGCGAGCCTTTTGGTGTTTTGTGTTTCTTTTTTTAAGATAACGGCTTTTTTGTATAGCAGGCATAGGTAATGAGAATCTAGTGTCAAGACATTTAGTTCTGCTTTCCTCTGATTTGGGAGCATTGCGTTCCGTCAATCAGGCGAAACTCAACGCCGGGTTTTTCTTTATCTTTGTTGATGTATTTTTTAAGGTTTGCATAGTAAAGTGTGTCTTAATTGTATTTGGTGTAATAATGAAAGTTATTCTTACAAGTCATGCTTCACAGTTTTTGATATAAGTAATAAATTTTAATTACTTACCAGTTATTCCTACAAGATTATTTATACAAGTTAAATAAACAACTTAATGTAAATGAAAAACAAATTTGTTTAATTTGATATAATTAAAATGTTAACAATTTATAAAATTGTTTTATTTTTTAATAAACATAACACAACGGGAAAATAACAATTATGAACAGTTACTAAAAATATAATACGAAAATAAAATCCTTATTTCCTTACGAGGCTAAAATCTTGCTGACGTACGAAAATTCGGCGTTTCCTAGTTTCAGTTGCTATCAAGGCCCTTAAAATTATGGAAAAAAAAATGTTTAAGCAAAACCGAAATTTTTAAAAATCTTTTCTTTTTTAAAATTCTTTTTATGTAAATGATGTATAGCGCATTTAGTAGGGAAGGTAGAAGGGACCTAGTTTAAAAAACACTTCCCTTCTATACTGATATATCACTTTATTTAGGCATCATTATTTTTTTTTAGTTTAATGATGTATGGCGCATTTAGTAGATAGAAGAACCCTAGTTTTAAGTCACTTCCTTCTCTACTTTTGAAGCCATTATGTGTTGAGTGGCGGAACTCAACGCTACGCCTTATCTTCTTATCAATGTCAGGAAATAATTTACACATTACCAAATACGAAGTGTATTGGTGCCGCTGCACAACGACGGCCTCTATAAATAATCTACTTTGTCCGTCATATATATTTTTTTATATATTACGAGCAATTTATAAAATTAACTATAGGGCCATAGTTTCAATAATTTAAGAATTTATAATATACATTTTATATTAATAAGATTTTTTTAATATAAACTGTTTAGTGTGTCCCCAGCGGGTGTACCACATATGTATGTAAACAGCACACTCTAGGCTCGGACCATTCAAGTTTTGACTTAACGTGGATATTACCAAAATTTTATAGACAAACATATATTGTTTTTATAAAAAATATTGTTTTTATAAAATGTAGAGAACATAGAATTTATAAAGCATTTATTACTTGGTAATTTATAATTATTTTATTATAGCAGATAATTCAGAAAAAATATATTGGAGGTATATAATAGTGTGACAGAACCCAAAACAATGATTTTGATGTTTTTCGTCTGTTTGTCGGTGCACCTGTTTGAATGCAGTTTACTTTTGTATTTTGGCAAACTTCCCTTAACACTTAACGCTTGTTTCTTATCAATCGGTTCATAAAAGTTATTTCAATAATAAATATTTTAAAAAATTGCTTTATAATAACGGTCTTATTGAAATGTCTCAAATTTAGCTTTTTAATGTATGGATGTTATCTTTAAAATTTTATTTTCAATGGAACATTTAGGTAATCCTGATTAGTAAATAAACGATTGTGTAATGTGTGTAATTATAAGTAAACACACGCACACACTTTCCTTAACATCATAATCACACACAGAAAAAAAAGAAACAATCATATCCACAGTATTATTTACAAGATGAGATAAGAAATGCAAGCGAGATGTTTGTAATTATCTGTACAAAGTTCCAAAAAGTCCAATTATAAGTCGCTTCAGTACGTCGGTGCTCAGCAGCAGCTGTTTGAGCGTCACGTTAGTGTGTCGACACCTTTATTGTAATTGACATGTGAAGCGTTTCACTGTATATATTGATTCTGTATTAATATCGTTTTTCTTTATTTCGTGGCATGGTATAGCGTTATGAGTTCGATTTCCACTCGTGGGAGACTCCTCATAACGCGGTGTTGAGTTCCGCCACTCAAAAAGCTGGAAATGAGTGTGTCTTACCACTTAGCTCTCTTTGCCTGCCCTGCTAAAAAGATTAAAGTTGTACATTTTCAGGTCCACAATTTTTATTGGATGAGAGATTAGCTCATTACTATTGCCAGACGTCGCAATTATCTTAATAAAACATCAAATTGAGAAGAAAAAATAAAAGGTACTTTACATAACGTAACTTTACGTTTTCTTTTTAAGATATGGCCCACTTTGTTCAATATATTTCGCATAATTTGGAGACCATTAGATGTCAACCCGCATCTCTCTCATTTGCGGATGTATCCAGATACTGTTGTAGTGCGGCCATTACGTATTTATGTAATAAAAAAAATCTAAACATTGTAAAAATTCTATTTGTGATTAACTAAATTTATTTTATTTGACTAATTAGCTTTTAAGTGTGGATCCATCTCCCCCGTTGTTAAATGGAGATAACTAAAAGTTGTAAATAAATTGAATAACAAAAACTGGTTAAGTGTGAGTTGCACTCGTCCACTGAGGCTTTACGACTTTCAGGATAGTCAACGGGTTATACGAGTCATAAAAGTTGACAAATTAAAGTTTGCAGGCATATATACTCATTTTTAATGAAATTAACTACACAAATAAGTTTGTAATGAGTTTTATTCTATGCTAAATAGCTATTTTAGTTTTTGTATTTTTCCATTTACAATAAAACATTACAAGTTCTCACTCCGTGCTAGATTTCATAACTGTGGACTCAAGGGAAGTACCTTACATGTTTTGATTACGTAATTCAATTTCAATTACATACAAAATGTTGCAAAATCGGTGCATAAATGCTCGTATCTTTTGATTGCGTTGTCCGTAGGGATTTGATTTTTTGTACTTCCTGGGACTATAGACTGGAAAATTTGATATCAATTTCAGCTTGATACCTCCAAGCGATCTCCAAATCGGCCTTGACAGACGAACATATTGTCACGGAACAGTGTGATCCTGTAAGGCTTCCGTGTTCACCTTTTGACCTAAAAACACTTTAGCATTATAATATAAACGAATTTAAACTTTATATTTGCTTAAAGTTGCTCGTCTAGCTGAAACAATTAATAATGCATCAAAAATTTAATTTATGTTCTTATCAAAATTATGACCGTTCATTTTAATTTTATCTTAAAATTGCCGCACAATCTCTCATGAATGTCTTTTATTTCTGGAGCTTTCTTTTTTTATTTATTTTCCTCGAATAGGAAGTGGTTGAGTTTGTTATTGCGTTAACTTTTATAAACTGTAAATAATAATAAAAAAATAAGTGACCTTATAAGTTTTAAAACTTATCATGAGATTTATTTACGATTTAAATATTTTTTTGAATAAATTCTTAGTAGCATATTATAGTAGTTTTATTTTATCTTTATGTACTGCTTATTAATATGTGTTAATATTTATTTATAACTGAATAATATAAGAAATTTTAACTTTAAGGCGGAAAATGAATAAATTTGGATTTTGTCTTAGTTAACATATCAATATCTGTCAATTACTAAAAAACGGGAGGTATGTGTATGAATAGTAATTTCTTATTAAACATAATATGATACATTGATTTTATTATTTACTGTTAATTATTTTATTTATTAATAAATAAAGATTATTCTATCCGTCGTGCCACAGTGGTGCACTATTAGACGCCAAGACTGTAGGTTCAAATCCTATTTTGTGGAGCGTAATATTTATAATGTTTTTCCACAAACTTAGACAAAATACAGAGTTAAGTTACACACTCAATTACTTTAAAACGACCCATATTGTCTTACTACTACTAC
>DWAN01004564.1:0-12047 GCA_018230445.1 Heliconius hewitsoni | reverse complement strand
ACAACCAGTCGGCTTACAGTCACACTTTGTGCCGCTGCGCCACGACCGGCCTCAATATTATAATTGTTATAAAAATTGTTATAAAACTGAATATTAGGCATTATTAATTTTTATATAGGTAATCCTTCCATACATAGATGTATATTCAATCTCAAGAATAGCGTGTTACTTTTTGTTATGTTGATAAATGACCATGACGTTGCGTGAGAAAGTCCTAATGAATAGACAAATTTTATTCGCATCCCCTTTCTATTGCCTCACGTGTGTCTGTACATTAGATCGACTATTTATCTATACTACACTCATAGGGAGGAACCTGTTTGGACCCCTGCTTATTTACTCATAGTGTAGACAGAGAATGGCTACGAAAAGACAACATAAGTAGAATTTTTCTATAGATAAGATAATGATGTAACACGATGCTTAAGAAAACGTTTTACTAAAAATATTAATTTGTACCATAATGTCATACTAACAAGCTTAAAGTCTCTTTATCGGATTTGGGTCAATTAAAGTAGTTATTTTTTGTAACTCATACTCTATAAACCTCTTTTGATGGCTTTTCCGTGAATTCTGAAGGCATTGCGTGTTAAGTATCGGAACACTACACCACTATAATGACAATTAATCTTAATTTAAGTAATTTTTACAAAGATATATTTTATTTCGCATACTTTATTAGTCTTTAAACTCTTAATATTATTTATATCAGCTTTTCGAAACTAAAGGTGATAATGTACGATAGTTTTAAATGCATACCTAGCCTACATTCCATTTTAAATGACAGGATACAGTGATTTACTATTACTATACTGTCATTAAACGATACGTGCTTAGTATTTGTAGTATCGGCTGTTTATGAAGTACAGATTCACGCTTTTCCCGCATAGCAGTATAGCAGCAGGTAGCTAACCTTGTGTAAAGACTATATACACTCCGTTCTTCGCTTTCCGCCTGAATTCTAGATATCACATGTTGAGTCAAACCAAAGTGAAGAACGGAAAATCATTTATTCGTTCGAATGAAGATCAAACTGACAGTCGCCACGTTTATAGTCACACTTCTGTCCCACTGCGCCACGACGTCCTCAGAAATGCGCTTGTATAAAAATTGAATTTGAAAAATTAAATGAAAGTATATTATATCATTGCGACTAAACGCCATAGCGTCTATATGTAAGGAAATTATGTTTTGCATTTATGTATGTACGTATGTGAAATACAATATGTTTAAAATTACATGAATCCTTAATTGGCTGTTAAGTATGCACGAAAGCATCTTCCGTGGTGCGTTGCTATGACACGGTGGATTACTTAGTTTGTATTGTATTGACTTAGCTGGTATATTGAATGTTTGTAGAAAGTGAATTCAGACTTAAATTTTAGATTTTTTTTCCGAATTTCTTTGGATTTTTATAAATTTCGCTTGATAAGTGGTGACAATCTCTAGCCGGTTTTGTTTGGTAGTGGATCACATCGTCTCACTATACTAATATTATAAAGCTGAAGAGTATGTTAGTTTAAACGCACTAGTATCAAGAACTACTGGTTCGTTTTAAAGTCATTATGTTGGATAATCCATTTATCGCGGGCGGCTATAGACTATATTACATTACGTTTATCATAGCGATGTAATCCACTGTACCTACCTGCTTAATTACATTATGTGTCATTCACCACTCTAAGTAGCTATTAAAAGGTAAAAACGTATAAAGATTTAAACGTAACGGGATTTGACACCGCACCTCTTTGAACACTATTCAAGCGCTCTGACCAACTAAGCCATACGTACAAATCCCGCTACGTTCAAATTTTTATACGTTTTCTTAATAAGTATTTTTCTTTCCTAAGTGTGGAATAACAATTCAAAAATGTTAAGTAAAATATAGTATGCTATTTAAATATACAACCAAGTATATAATTTAGGTGTAAAACACCAGTGAAAATTTTTTAATATACACTTACGTCATCAGTACAAGGAGCGATCGATAATATGTTCAGCGTTTTTAATTAGTAAAATGAGACAAAAACATATCGAATAAACATTAACATTTATTTAAAAGAGCCGACCGTCCTTCGCCATTTACAGAGGGAGACCAACTTGTTTTCTTTTGTGTGGACAGACTTGTAAAGCCTTTTAAAGTAGCTTTTTAGATACGAATAACGTTGAATCGATGTGTGCTTGCCTTCGCTATTTATTGCATATAAAATTTTATATACAATTCTTAACTTGAAACATATTAATAATTCTCATTCTTACTTCTTATAATCTAAGGAGGGTTGTTTTTTAATGAACGTCACCAAATTATTTTTTTAACAGGGGTAGGTTCCCACACACCCATCCCATTTTCTCACTCACTTTCCGCCCAATTTTAATATTGCGTGTTGAATGACGGAACCTAACACTGCGTTTAATAAAATTAATTTATAGTTTTGAATGAGTAACGAACACACAACCATCTTATTAAGAGTGAAACAAAATTTTAAAATGAATTCTTAAAGTATTAGTTATATTTAACAGAGAAAAAAAAAGTTATATTGTTGCATATTGTGTAAAAACGTCACTTTTAGCTTGTCTAGTAGAGGAGGAGACCAGGTTACCTTTTATATAAATATTTCTTTGAATATCATTCGAATTGACAACCATTGTTTTTTGTCGCTGATGTTTTAAAATTTTATTAAGAAATAATTGCTTAATTTTCATTGTTCTATAAATATTTTCATAAACTTAAATAGCGTTAAAGCTCTTATTCTTAAAACATCCTTCATATGTGGATCAAGCCGAGTATATCATGAATAACGCCTACGCTTCATTAAGCTCAAAATAGACTATGACTATATAGTTTTGTTATGTGTCCCAAATGCTTAGATAATTTGTATAAAAAAATAATAGCTATTTCTTTGGAGTATACCATAATATGTTAATTTTGTAGGTACATTATGTTTGAAATAAATGTAAATATTTAATGAATAAAAAAAAAAAACACAATATCAAACTATACCTACTAATAAAGTATATAATATTTGGCAAAGTCCGGCGTTGAGTTTTGCTACTCAACACGCAATGCCTCCAGAATCCGGCAGAAAGTGGGGAACGGAGTGTCTTAACACTAGGTTCCCTCTGCCTACCCTGCTGCGTGCGGGATACAGCATGAAACTGATTTCACTTACTCGTATTAGAAATATATACTTATTTATACTCATATAATAAGGTTGAAGAGTTTGTTTGGTTAAACAATATTTCCTGATATTAGATTAGGAAATATTGTTTAGAAATTAAAAATTCTTTTTGGCTAGTCCATTTATCAAGGATCCTATATAGGATGATGATAATTATTTCGATGTAACCGACTGCACTTACGGTCAGAGTTACCTCCTGGTTCTCTAGATTTAAAATGTGTATACTCTCGACTTGATATCAACTCTTACTAAATTTTATTCAGCCACGCGAGCGAAACCATGGGTAACAGCTAGTTAATACGAGTAGACAATACATGTAAGTGTATCACCCAAAAGCATGATAATATTTGATGATTACATTAAACTATTTTACCACACAAACATTTATTTATCCATGTTCATTATGATTAAACAGTATTATATAAAAATCTTCATCATATTCACATTGTCACCGAAACTGATCATATAGCTCATTTTGATAGTTTATTTATAGATATAGGTGTATTTTTACCTTTCTTCGTATTAAATTTAGATCAGACGAATCCTGTCTCGGCAAGGATGAGAATAATTAGTTCCATACCATTGGAGGGCGTATAGTGTTACGTAAAATCGCTTCGCCGGAGGCCGCCTAAGTGCTTTCTCATAAGCGAAATCCGGTGTCATATTGTCTTTCAACTACTTGTTTGTGGACGTGATTTGTTATGGTTCAGAAGCTTTGTGCTTGAAACAGTTTGGTTGCATTTTTACTACAGTATATTATTATAATTTGACTACATTATATTTTATAGGCTATAAGTAAGTATCTAAGCTGCCTTTTGTTATTCAGCCGGGGGAACTAAATACTTTGTAATTTTATAATACTGTTGGCGCCCGTCAGAAATGAACAAACGGTAAACGAAATTATTATTTTGTTTACCTTCAGCTCAAATTGCTAAATTCATTATACAGAACAAGAATTGTTTTTGTCTGCTTTCTTAGAAATGATCCTATAACTATGGTACAAAGAATACAGATTAAGTTTGGATATCCCAAATAACTCAAAAGGTACGGTCCTGGTTTAAATAGTTACTATACAGGTATAGGGAGCCTATACATAAAGACGGAACCTATATTGTAAGAAACTCCGTTCTTAATTTTTTGACGATATTTTTAAAACACAGCATGAAATTATTAAGTAGTGGAATTCAACGCCGCTCTTTGCCAATCAGAGCGAGGAAGTAACATAAATACAATCATTCCTACAGTCAAACTGTATAGTAAAAATATATTATAAACCATTTCAATAAGTGTTGTCATACCGACATTCTATGTACATTGCACTGCCAACTATGCAGCCCATTCAACTGGTCAGGTCATACGTGTCTATTTGAGTGTAATGTAAGAAGTTTATCTTTATTATTCCTGTTATTTCAGCTTGGACTTTACTACACTGCACCGCCTGTCACGTTTTGCACGTTTTCGGTTGTATATATTTGTAATTAATATAGTACTTTTACTTTTGATTATAACTTTTAGCTTTTACTTTAGGCTTCGCCCCCGTCGATAAGTAAATGTAGTGTAGTCTTCCTGGCTAAGTTGACAACACACCCAATTAAACTCTTCAATCAAATATGTAGGCTTACTGGAAGATAACATTTTTTAAAACATAAAAAAAAGGTCTTAAAAGGTAACAAAAATATTATATAATCGAAATCAATTAAGTTTTCAATTTATTCATAAGATACGATATCGTAATAAATGTTACAGAAATTGGTTATCCTATCACATGAATGGGTATAACATTAAGACATTATGTTTTTATTGTAATATAATTTTTTATATAAAATAATTATAGAAACAGGTAAATCTTTGGTATTTATTAAGATCTTGGAATGAACTAAATTTACATTTGATTGCAATTTACATAAACTTTTATATTCTGTTGCATTTATATTGCCATATTCAAAATATTTATTAAACATACAACGTTTATTATTATACCTACTATACGATATATTCTGAATGAATTCTAATAAAGTTAATAAAAAACAGAATTTTTGCTCCTAAGCATCTTGCTCAGTCTGTAACTTTGTATAGTAACACAAGTCAGTACGATGTTGAGTTCCGCCATTCAAAGTAGTCAAAAAGTGGAGAGCGCTAAGACTAGATTCTCTCCACCTACATCGCCATTTGAAATCGTAAAAATGCTTTTTATATAATACAATAGCAGCCCATAGCGTACATACGTAATTAAAAAGTCAATGTATCGTTCTTAAAGTCCAAACTTACATTACATATAAATTATTAAGTTGTTAAATAACTAGTACCTCCATTTGTAAAGTTGTTGTTGTCTTTAGTTCATATTGATTTCCTTTCCACAACCGCGTGGTGAAACCCGTTTCAAATATATAAGTTATCGATACTGAAACGCACATTGCATTATCAAAGAGAATCCTATACTCAGAAACAATACCTCTGGGAACGTAAACAGGTTTCTCTGGAATTAAAAAAGGATAATCGAAGGACCTTAGTAAAACACCCACTCGATAGTTAATAGTAATAGACGGGTATCTAGCAGAAGTTGAGAATCTAACTTTGAAGTGCTTTTTACATTAAAAAGAATTTAAACTATTTAAATATTTATTACCAAAATTAGTGTACCTTTATTATGCTTTTAAAGCGAACAGAAAAATTGTACATATTGGTACAGATTTGTTAAACAAATTGCAGTATGTCTTCGCTTTCTAAACCCAAAATAAAAACATAATTTCTTACCCGATACTTTCTCATCTCACTCAAACATTTACTAAACAATCCAAATCATTCCCCAAACATAACGGGACCTTGTTTGGAATACCTTCAAACTCGTTTCGTCTTGAAGTGCTAACTATACCTTACAGTCATTGAGACATAGGGGACATCGCAGGAAACATGGGTATGCGTGAGTTAACTGGCCACTTCCTCAAAACCCCTCTATATTTTGCTATATTTTTCAACTGTAAGGAACTTGTGATTGTTGATAATTATCGTCCAAAGAGCTTGCTATCCTTAGCTTTCCGGTTGGGACGCGGCGTAGATGTTTTATGTGCTTCAAGTTTTGATTACATAACTTTAATTTGGTTTGTTTTGGTGTTATTGTTATATATATTCTTAGTTCTTACCCTATGAATACAGGAAATGAATAGTTCATTATTTTCTTTGTATAGGGACGTTGTTTGTTACATTTTTCTGTAATTTCAAAGTATGTCCTAATATACCATAAAATTACAGAAAAGTAAGAGATTACTTTAACAGTCAAAGTCAGAATTATAAAGTTAATGCTAAATGTAATACTAAATGTAAGATCATGTGACCATTATGTTCAATTTTCATGTAGAAAGTTCCTGCATATGTGTTACGAATTTTGTTGTCTATAGATCCACCTTTCTAAGGTTACCCCATGCCCACACTAAATAGAACAAGTACACATAAGACGACATTTGCTGAACAAAATAATAAATTACTATAATTACCATTAAGGCGACATTGATTTAATTGTCACAATTATATTTAACCAAAAAATATATATTTTATTAATAGGATATCCTTGATATTTCCACTTGTCCATGTTTCGCTTCGTAGATAATCAGGATATTTCCGTTCAGGTATAATCGGAGGTGAAATCACATGTGTGGAGGGTGGTGAGGGCAGGTGGAAGTGGCCATAGATGAGCTATCTACTTCCTTATTTTAATTAGAATTTATTCTACGTTCACATTTATTACTTAATACCACCTTACGTTTGTTGCTAAGGATATCGTATCCTTTAGTCACGATGTTTTTTTTTATAATTCGTTAGATACGTACAACTTTATTTAAAGATACTAATTGAATATTATTATATAAAAAATAATTAACTGAGGCCATCATAGTGCAGGGGCAAAAGCTTGTACTGTACTGTAAACGCGACGATTGTTAGTTCGATTGCCACTCGGGAGAAAAAAATATTTAATATTTTCATTTTCCTCGCTCTGGTAATGAGACAAAGCGCGGCTTTGAGTGCCACCACTTAACACGTAATGCTTCGAAAATTAGAAAACGTGTCTTAGTGAGAACGGAGTGTCGTAACACTAGGTTCCCAGGTACCCTACCTACTCATATAGAATATGCGGATACAACGTAAAGCTTAAATAAAATTAAAAGAATATTGTTTTACGAAAGAAAAGTTAAGACTTGTTTTCTTAAAAGCTTTACTAAATACTTTTGTTACGTAACATTGCCTAACGTTTGACTTTATGTGAAAAAGTTTGACTTATCAACGTGTCTGATTAGATTTTTCGGTATCTGGCAATGCCCTTTGAGCTTCAAAGAAACTTTATCATGTGCATATCACAGGAAGTCGATTTATTTACGACCTCCCTCCCTCCTATTGCATAATATCTAATTTTATAGATGACGCAATTGTAAGTTGACATGTTTTAGAACTTTAAATGATTTCGTTAGCATATTTTTCCTTTCCTCATCAAGGGCTGTTAGATAGAAAGAAGGCTATTATTGGATTTAACGTAAGTTTATCTACAAAATATTGAGATGTTTTTGTACCCCAGCGTCACGACAGCGTTGGAAATATTATTAACAAACTAAACAGTGAAACATTTGCAACTAATATATGAATGACCTCTCGAACTTGACAAAAACCAAAACGGTGTCGAATTAGCTCGGCATCTGCTCAAAGCACTCCAGATTTTTTGTCACATTTTATCGTAAGAAAGTCCCGTTTTAACTTGAAGTTACAGGAATTGATTTTGTGTTTTTTTATAATATAATAGAAAGTTAAGTATTAAAGAAATATGGAATTCACATTATTATTATATGATTAAAATTGAATGACCTATTGATATTCCTTCACAAAATACTTTTTGCTATAAATTTTTATGGAATTAAGTTTCTTATTATATTTACTCATTTAGCGCGGACGGCTAAGTTTTACTCAGCTTCACCGTCATTATGCTTCATGCGGATGTCGGCTGCTGATTCCGTATTTTGTATTATATTCATATAATTTGAATATAAACATTTCAATATATGTAGTTTGAACAACTGCGTATGCTCTCAGTAAAATGTAAAATAGTAAAATGAAATTGATTTTTCATTATAACATACAATTTCACTGACCTGTCCAACATAAAAAAAATCGACTTTCTTTGTCTATGCACGTACACGGGTACACCTGCTTACCTTTGCCTGTGTTGCACAAGTTCCCACTGGAGGGTATGATTTTTGTACTATACCTGTCCTCGTCACTCTTTCGTATTATTATATAGTTGTCCTTTTCTGTAGCACGTCCCTTTAGGGGTTTTTGACGTTTTTGTATTCTTCACCCCTTGTGTACGTATACAGTGTGGGTGTGTGCGTGCGTGTATGCGTGTGTCAGCCGTGGATTATTTTCTACATTAGTGTGCTCATGTTCTTCAATGCGTGTGCGTCAAAATGTGTTAGACTTGGAGTTTTGGCGGGAAAAGTTTTGTTATTTGTGTGTTATTAAAAATGTTATTGTTTTGCGTGTTTATATATAAAATATAATGGATTTAGTTATTTAAAATGGTTCATCTAATGAATTGGTGTACCGTTTTCGGATAGTTTGTCGTGATGTTATATGAGTGAGTATTCCATTGTTTACTAGTAACAGTGTCGATATAGTTGTTTTATAATGCATTTTTTCTATACATACAATATAGACAATTGGAAGTAAAATAGTTACCTACCCACATTTGTCATGTTTTTCCTCATTGTACTACTAATATGATGAAATAGAAAGTAAAAACGCTCAGCTCATCAGATAAATTCTCATGCTTTTTGTCATTAAAAATGCACGTTAGGTACGTAATATAATTATCCGCCTTGAGCCATTTTTATATGTTGTTTTAAAATTTATGTATCTTCCTTAACATGTAGGGTAGTCAAATAAAACACAATATATATTACTTTATTCTCTACATCATTTTGAAGACTATATTTTTATGGCAATAGTATTTTCGGCCAAACAGCGGATCGGAGTAACAGTTTTTTATTTCACTCAGCTTCTGTCCGAACATGAGAGAGACACTGCGTAGAGTAGTGGAACTAAAGGCAAGACAAGGCACAAGCCTTGTCTTGCAAGAGCAGTAAAATGATAATATTTCATTTCCCCTTAGTGGGGATCGAAACCATAACTTTTGCGTTTATAGGAAGATCCGCTGCGCTGTAATGGCCTAAATAATAATATTATAAGTAGACAAACATTCATCAGGGAGAAAATTGAACCAATAACTATTCCATCCACTTTGTAACTGTGCAACAATGGTATTATACATATTCATTTCTTTTATTATAGAATAAAAAAAAAATTAGTTTAATAATTTTTCTATACAAGATAACGTCGGTATGTATATCAGACAAAAAAATCCGACACGTAAGTATAAAAAATGTATTATTCCATTCCGGTTTTGTATGATTATTGGTGATTCGGGATCGCCTCGTCTGGCTCTAGAGGCCTCGTGTAGAAAGAAACAATTTCAATGACATCATAATACTGTGTTTGTTACCTACAATCTACATAGATACGTGCGGTTAAGTTTTACCATTCAAAACGAAGTATCTTGAATTTAGGTGGAAAACGCATAAGGGAGTAAGAAGTTTTAAGATTTAGTTCTTTTTGTCTACCCTGCTATATGTGATAAAGCGTGGAGCTTAAAAAAATAATAGCTCGTTGCTCGTTAAACGTGACTTCTTGATGCTTATTATTATTATTAATAATAATAAATTGACTATTTTTGATTCTTTACTACACTAAACTAACAAAGATTAATTTAAACTAAAAAGATTATATATATATCAGATAAAATAAGAATATATAATAAAATAACAATATTAAATTCCAACGCATTCCAGTCAATATGCTGTATCGAGATGAATGAGACAGCTTGTTCTATCAGCTGATATTTGGCACGCATAAATTACTTTATTTTTACTTACATTACCTAATCGCGAGTATGGACGATGATAATAACTTAAACCGGAATATTTTACATTAAAACTTGTTTTTTGTATGAAAGCACCTTTTAATAACAATACAGGTAATATAAACTGTATAACAACTACAATAGAGCGTATTATTGTAAACCATTAAATATTATGTGGCCATAAAGTTGTCGGTCTTCTGAGAATTTTTGTTCTGTGTCTACAAAATGAATGAATGGCGCCAGGATTTACGTATAAAAGATAAATTCTTTAGTAAATAATACGGTCAACAAGTCGTGGCTGCTTAGAAATAAGTTGTAAATGACTGCGTATATATGATTTTATGATGTTTCTTACATTTAATTATTTTCTTACCGAGTGAACTATGCACTAAAGTTCAGAAAACCTGTGTTCACGGTGGCCACGACTTGTTGACCGTAGTGTAGTTAGTGCGGTTTAAGGCCGTAATTTTTTTTGTTTGGACTATTTTCTACCTGTAGCAAGTGCTTGTTGTATATAATGTGGGTATAGTCAGATCGACTTGTGGAATGCTAAAGCGAATTGTAATTTTACTTTTATTCACGTTGTTTTTGGTTATAATAATGATTAACAAACTGTTAATTAACACATGCTAAATCGCATTCTTGTATGTTTTGTGTCTTTGACTATAAAGAATATATTTTTAAATTCTCTTTGTTTTATGGTAACCAATTTAAATAAAATCAAATTACAACCAAAATTTATATGATGTAGAAAATATCATTTTTTCATTAAAATATAAAAAAAAAACATTAAACCTAATTATATTTGTTTACAGACGTAGCGGCTATGATTCAGAGTCGAGTGAATATTCTGAAGACTCGGCGGCATACGAGGATGTGCCGGCTGCAACCAAAAGCGCTGGGCCGCGGAAGAATATCAACAAAGGGAAATGGACGAAGGAAGAGGTAAGATGATGACTTAATTAGTAATTAATTGTTTCAATCTACAATTAAAATTAAGAAAGAAATTAAATTAATGTATTCAGTTTGAACAGTTATATTTAAATAAAAAAACAAAAATTAAACGCAGCGTGTCTCGAAAACGCGTTTTTTGACATCGTTCAATTTTTCTAACTATAGTGTGGAATAATTTATGAATTTAAGAAATATAAAATAAAATATAAAAATTGTCCTTATATTAAAATGATAAATACATTTTAACGAAGTAAAAAGGTATATATAGTTAAATGCTCACAAACCCAAAATATCTTGACTGCAGTTTATCTACTGGGTCAGAAGCTTGTAATAATGTCAAGTTTCGATTCAACATTTCGTTTCGACTTATATCTGAATGGCTTCTCATTCTTTAAATGTTTTTAATATTTTATCAAAATTTCCTTATCGCATTGTTCTACTTTTGGTTTCTTTTGTATATCTTGAATACTTTGCATAATTACGTTATTACGGTATTATACGTATATTTGTTTGGATACAATAGTTAAGCATCTTGATTATTTGAATAATACCTTAATAAATTTATATGGTTATAATAAGACTGCTAACAATACAAAAAAATATATTTTTATAAAAACCTAAAATATGCCATGCCATACTAAAAATGGAGATGATGATGCCCAAAAGATGCCAGATTAAGTCTGGCATCTTTTGGGCATAGTCTTTAGAAACGTGCTAAACAAAGTTTGCAATTTTAATCTTAATTAAGGATTAATTTAAACTTATATAATAATTTTAAATTAAACTTATGGCTGTGGCCTAAAATAGTTGTCTGAAGTAAAAGTTTCATTTAAAATATATTAAAATCGAAAAATTAAATATATTGCTATGTTTCGTGCCGTGTGATCCCGGCCTAGAATAAAATCATCCTGGTACTGGTGGTGTCGTAAGAGGCGACTAAAGTACGTGTGGTAGAG
>DWAN01004563.1:0-12051 GCA_018230445.1 Heliconius hewitsoni | reverse complement strand
AGATCGATCTGGTGTCAGGAAGGGGGTAAAATTCCAATTACTAAATTTGACCCAAGCAAGCAAATAAATTGGCCAAGCTAAATAAAACCGTTTAATATAGTAAAATGATTATTAATTATTGATAAATCAAGTTTTATACGTTTTAATATTTAATGGTCGAAGTTGCGGTAACAGTGTGTGTTTGAAGCTAGTTCCTAAGTGCCTATTACTCATAAGTACTAACGTATATTTCTTGGAAAGTTTAAATTGATTATTGATTTTGTTTAATAGGTAGATAATAATTTAATTTACATAACTATGTAAAAATCTTCCGTTACTGAATGACAGACAACGGACAGGCGCACCTACGCGGCGTAGAACACTGAAATTTCGTTGAGGAGGGAACGGAAGTAATTCCCACGATAACGAAAGAAGACGGGATTGTTTTATAATTGACGAAAATGAAATTGCGAGAAGCCATTTTACACACGGTACCAGGAACATGACAGACTCCAAATACAAGAACGATTACCATATTTACATATGACATTTCCTTTAACCGTAGTAACATCACAACAACCAGGACCGGCGTTCATAGCACTACCACCTCAAAATAATGTAGTGCATGCAAAAGCTTAACCACTACCAACCAGTTCAATTGTGATGCGCAACTTTGGAAAATCAAGAAAACAGACAAAAATAATGCTCATTGTTATCAGTGCATGCCACGCGAGATAAAAGCGGAATCATGAGGGATAAAACAAGGTAGGAGAGGCCAATGAAGCACTTGCTAGAAAACGAAGAGAAGAAATGAAAATAATAAGTCCCCCAAATGTGAAACTAAACCCTAACCGTCGCGTTTATAGTAAATTTGTAACAAAAAAATATTACACAAATAATCACTTTATTTGCAAAAACACTTCACTGCTCTTGATAACTAACATTTTTATTGACCCTCACAATCTTGCCTTGCATCTCCCTTGGTATTCCATGTCTCTCTGTCATATGCCGTCTCACAGTTGCCGTTTTAGCGTATGTCGCACCGCATTTATTACACAAATAGACATATAGCCTATCGTGGATGCTATTAGCGTGAGCCAACATAGCACTTCTTTGGAAGAACTTTTTGGGACACTGTGGACAATGTATCTTCTTTTCTGTATGATAGATTAAGTGTTTCTTCCAAATTCCTCGTCTGCGGAAGGTTAGACCGCATTTTTCGCAAGCATACGGTCGTTCGCCGGAATGTAGTCTTTCGTGTTCTATTAGATCGAATTTTCTAGGTGCTTTGAAAGAGCAAGTGGAGCATTGTAGGTAAGGTCCCGTACCGTGTCGAGACACTTGGTGGATTTGGAGCTCTGTGAAAACTGGGAACCCTTTGCCGCAATGCTCGCAAATGTACCTGAAATAATTATATGTTATAGTATTCTTATTCTTGTAACTTTTATATTTCGCTGTGTACCTATGCTATAGAACCAGTTCTTAAATTATTCTAATTTGGTATACATTTTAAGGACAGCATTTTTTTACTTCACGCTGTTTCCCGCATATAACTAGGGAGACGCAGAGGGAACCTAATGTTAAGATTTCGTTCCCCACTGCTCAGTTTTCATTACAGCGTGTGTTGGAGAGCTCAAGGCCAAGTTTTATTTTTTACTTTAAAAAAAATCCGCTTCACGTTGTACCCCGTACACAGCAGGGTAGTCAGACGGAATCTACTGTGGGGATTGAACCCACAACCAGTCAATTTTGCAGTCACACTTTGTGCCCCTGAGGTAAAACTGGCCTCTAAAAAATTATTAACTAAGCAAAATACGAATAATAATAAATTATTTGAAATAATATAGTATTGATATAAATAATAAATATATAAATTACACATATTAAATAAAACTATAAATTTAAAGGCATAGCATTTGGTGCTCCATTCTTTCTGACTACCCCGCTAGGGATGCAGATTCAGAGAACTATTATTTATATTAATGTAATGTAATTTTTCTGGATAAGATTTTAGAAATTAAAATAATAGTCCACTATATATTAATTATTCTTTACTACATTTAGATAGTTAAAATTGTGTAAAGGTTGTAAATGAGTTGGTTCGTTTGTGGGTTTGATTCAAACTAAAAAAAAATGAAACTGTTGTGTTAAGACCGATTACATATCTAATTTGAGTGTGAAACAAAGGCTAGATTGACATGATTATTAAGCTCTTTCTATTTACTCTGTTAATATATAGAAATAAGGTAAAAATGTTTATGAATTATATAATTTATATTATAATTGTTCAAAAAGAATATATAAGACAGTGTATTAATAAAATATTATTTTAATTGTTATCTCAAGCAATTTTTTTTTGTTTTATAAATGCAATTTCTGCTTCCAAAATTCAAAAAACTTGTAAAGTGCTCAACCTCATTAGAAACATCTTAAATGAGCACAATATGTTGAACTACTAGTTATATTGTTTAATTGGTAAGTACTAGATCATAAAACCTTTCAATTTTATTATGTTTAACATAACTAATTCACCTTTTATTTATAAAAAAACTCTTAATAGTGGAAGTACCACTATTTAACTTAACTTTAATTAATACAATATTTGTGTGTTGAGTGATAGTAGGCAAATAAGAGTAATTCATTACCCTGGGTGAAGTTTCACGATTCAATCCACAAACATAGTGTTTAATTTTTTTTTTCTAGCTTCACGCTGCATCCCACACCTAGTAGGCTAGACAGATGGAACCTGGAAACCTTGTGTTAAGACACTCCATTCCCACCATTGATACTGTGTTTTTAAAGATCAACCAAGGTCTCCCCCTGTCTGTTATCAAATTTATCAATACAATTTATACAATACCTGCATCCATTGTGTCTTTGCATGTGATGTTTATATGTGAGGTGGTTTCTCAACACTTTTTTACATATATTACATACTAACGATGTTTTTTCAACCTCTTTCTTATAATCTAATCGATTTTTTATTATTAAACGATTCCTAGTTTTATGTTTCGATTTAATTGTAACTTTTATAAGATTTTCACTTTCTAATGATTTATAGGCACTTGTGTCGATTAAACTCTCCATTTTATCTAATATTTTACAATCTTCCGTTAGATCATCATTAAGGGATCCAGTTTCGTTATAATCGTTTTCAGTAGTAATGTTTGTATTGTCAATATTTTTATCAACTTTATTGTTTATATCCCACGTTTTTGATTGACATCTCTTTTTTAATTTACTTTTCTTATTTTCTTTAAAGAATTCATTAGGAAAGTAAAACCTAAACATTGTGTATTCCACTATGTGTTCTTTCAATTTTTCTTTTTCAACACTCTCAGCTAATTTTTTAAGTTGTGCTTCACTGGATTCACATAATAATTTAAAATAGATCGCCTGCTTTAACAAATATAAGCACTTAGCACACATAAATGTAGGTAAATAATCTTGTTTTCGTATTGTTACATTAGTAAAAGTTAACACTGCTTTCCCATAGTCATTTACAATATTTTCACTGTTATCATCAATTAATGACACCATATTTTTGTTACTATCGTACTTTAAGCATATTCTGCAAAGAGATTTATATATTTCTTCATAACAATCCATTATTGTTTGAAAAAAAAAAAAAAAACAAACTACGAGCCGCAGTTCGAAATAAGTGTCACTTTTGATTTGACAATTGACATTTGATTTGACAGTTGCGTTTTGTTATTTCATTCAAAGTTATATGACGTTGAATATTAAGTGCCATTAAGACAAAATAAATAATTATTATCTCAAATGTAAACATAATACGATAAATTTATTAACTACAAAATATAAGAATAGTAAGGTGGGTGGACCATAGTATATGACTTCGTGTATGGTTTTTTACATTTACATGTATCAATTAACTTGTTTAATTTTGAAAATTAATCTAAATCACAGTTATTTCGGTTCGATATTTTATTGAAGATAAAAATCAAGGTTGCCTTGGAATATTATTTACCTTTCTGAGAATAATATAAAATTCTCAGAATTTAGTCCAAATGAGTTTATGCAAGAGAACAAATCCTGAGCTGAAATGAAAAAGTGATCTTAAACACCACCTTGGACGGCTAATTTAGTACAAGAGACTGCAGATTCATTCCCATTGATTCCAGAATGCCCTGTAATCCAAGAATTACTTCATTAACAAAAGTATGTTTTTTTTAAATAACAATGAATTTATTTTATAATATATGTAGGTATGGAAATATTAAGCACTAATTAAGTCAATCATACTTGTCAAGTTGTACATTTATCACAAATCAAAACTAGGATATACATATGTATAATTATCGTCGTGGCCATATATAATGGCCGTCGTGGCGCATAGGCACAAAGTGTGACTGTGTAAACACGACAACACGGTTGTGGGTTCGATTCACAACCAGTCACGTTTATGAAATATTAAATATTTTTATTTAATATTTTTATAAAAATGAAATATTTATTTAAATTTATATTTACATTTATTCTCTCTAATATCGAGGCAAAGCGTGGCTCCGCCACTCAACACTCAATGCCTTCAAAAATCTGCGGAAAGTGGAGATCGGAGTGTATTTACACTAGGTTCCATCTCCTATACTGCTGTGTGCGGGATACAGCGTCAAGCTGATTACATATATAAAATTATCATAAAACTAATGACCATTATACAAATGATAAGAAAAAATTTCGGACGTAATATGAATAAAAGTACTATAAGACTGAGACTAAGTTTATCTACGGATCTCAATTACTTAACCTAAATGTGTGCGAGAGCTGCTCTTTTATAACTCATGTTTTATATATTTGACGCAATTGTAGCGTATTCAAGATTCATGTCTTACTCTATATGAGATTTTTTTATCTTCACGCTGTATCCCACACTTAGCAGGGTAGACATTAGGAATGGAAAACTTAATGTTAAAACACTCCGTTCCCTTTAAGAAAGTTCCGTTTGCCACTTTCTGCAGTATTTTAAAGGCATTGCAAGTTGAGTAGCGCAATTCAACGTAGCCTCGTTGACAGAACGACTAAATGAAAATATTAAATATTTTTATTTCCTCGAATATATCCTCCGCCTCCTTGAATATAATGAAAATATTAAATATTTTAATTTCTTCTTTTGGAGATCGAACCCACAATCCGTCGCACTTACAGTTGCACGCTCGTGCCCCTGTGCTACAATTGGTCTCTACATAATATGGTGGCGGGTTTTATTTCCAATCGGGGTAACTTATATAAAAAAAACATTTTTTTCTAGCATAGCAGAGTAGGTAGAGGGAATCTTATGATACTTTGTTCTCCAATTATTTTTGAAATTTCGAGTAATTTCGTGTTGAGTGGCGGCACTACCACTAACGGGAAAAATAAAACAATTTAAATATTATCAAAACTTTAATCAACAAACATCCTGTAAAAATATTGCATGCCAACAATGCTCATACAAAATTCTATGACCAACGTCGGTAAAGGATGTTTACATTATTTCTTAAATAGCACTCGATTTAGTGGAATTTGACGTTGTAAAGACCATCCCAGGTCAACAGCAATAAACTCCATTCGAAAAAAAAAGCGGAATTGTAATCAAGTAAGTAAAGGTTGCGAAAATAACATTAATAGAGTTTGTCTACTGCTAATGGCTAAGAATTTTGAGGTAAAAGCTCTCTTAGGCTTGATGAATGATTAATATGTACTATAAAATATATTACGTAATACATTGAGGTAACCGTGGGACAGCTATTGACTGTAAACGACGATTGTGGGTTCGATTTCCAATCGGAGGAGTCATTTTTTTATTTTCATTTACTTGCTACTTGCTTGCTACTTGACTGGTAGTCAAGACGCGGCATTAAGTTCCACCACTAGATACACAATGTGAACGGAATATCCTAACACTAATTATAATGCTTAATATATTATTCTTTTATTTTTCATAAGATATAACGGGGAATACAATAGAATTGCATCTGTACGTGGCATAATAGTTGCTGGGCTCAAGTTACTTTGTATTGTGAAGTTTGTATTTATTTATACTAGTAACAGTCCGTAACTTTGCCCGTATAGATTATAAAACGTAAATATATATCCGCATTTTGCTGTTCCGGTAGAAATGAAATACATACACATGATATGCCTATCTAAAGTAACCTTGAAAGAAAACTACTAATAAAGCGTTACAATAATTCGCAAACGTTAGGCTTTTGAATACTATCTTATATCCTGTACCTAACAGGATCCATTGGCTGCCTAATGACTCGATCATCATGTCACAAGCTAATTAATGAGACTAGCTTTAGTTTTAGTTGTCCCCACATTATATAAGATCAGCTTCACGCTGTGTCCCGCACACAACAGGGTAGAAACATAGTGATATCACTTAAGATTTACCTATGAAATGAAATTAGAGAAAGTGACAATGATAAAATATAAAGAAAATTGAATTTTAAAAACACTATATTATCTGTTCATATATTTATACGAAACTAAAACATGAGCAAATGATAAAAAAAAAATTGTCTATCTTCTGTGTATCCGGACTAATCTCCGGCATAGCTAAATCGATTTTTATGGGACTTACTGGAATATACAGTTGATTGTGGAGCGATATATAAGCTACTTTTTGTCTTGAATTTGAGTGGGATAGAGATTTACGCTTTATTTGAAAGATGTTTTCGTAAAATAAAAAAATATTCTTAAATTAGAATTGATTGAAATTGGAAGATTTGGCAAAAAATATTTATATAAAAAAAATATATTGACGCCAAGTCTATAGTTGAAATATTTTAACGTCATGTTGTAACCTGTATATTGTAACATGTTAGGCAGAGGAAACTTAATTATTAACATTCTGTTTCCTACTCTCCGTCCAATTTTTTAGACATTATGTATCAAGCGGTGGAATCCAACGCTGTACTTTATCTACCATAGTATCCCATTGCGCCACGACGAACTGACCCTGCAACTTCCTTTAACCCATTCCAAAGTTAACTAGCACCAAACATATATATCCACTATCAAAAAATAAAACACCTCAACGCCACAAAATATCTTTAAACACATTCGGTGGTAACAGCAACATAAGCCAATAAAACGTGAGCTTGATAGCGACCGCGGGCGCTATTTCAAGTGACAACGACTTTACGCGCCACCCCCGGGACCTCTATGGAGTGGTTATTACGGTAATGTATGCAATAATGTTATATTATAGTGTGAAAAAATATATATTTGTAATAGAATTGATATTTTTGTAGCTATTATGTTAAAATTAGATAGAAATATTTTGTTATTGATACGTTCAATAACAAAATATTTCTATCTAATTTATTAAAATAAAATATTTGAATAGTTAGATATGAGAGGTAAAGGAATAGTGGACCTTCAAGAACATAGTGTTGATGGTACTCCAGGAATATCACGTAAAAATGGAGGAGGAGGCAAAATAGATCGTTTGGCGCTCCGTTCTCTCTGACTATTCCGCTTGGGATAAAGTGCGAAGCTAAAAAAATATAGTTTGCGTATCTGAACTATATTATATGAAGTGAATGTATATGTAATTTAAATTATAACTATATTATATAATCAAAGTGGAGGCCAGTCGTGGCGCAGGAGACCAAGCGTGCAACTGTAACCACGACAGGTTGTGGGTTCAATTCACACAGAAGGAATTGAAATATTTAATATTTTCTTTCCCTCATTCTGGGAATGAGGCAAAGCGCGATGGTTCCGTCACTCAAGACGCAATACCTCCGGAATTCAGCGACAAGTATAAACGGAAGTATCATAATGTGAAAGGAATGTCTGAACACTAAGTTCTCAGGTTCCCTCTATCTACCCTGTTAACTTATATTGATGCAGGATAGAGCGTGAAGCTAAAACAACATAACACATTTTTTTTAATCGGTGTAAGAGATGAGATATGAGAGAGACCTCTGAATGCTTATTTATAATTTCGTTTCTTTCTTTCAGGGAATTATCGTCGAGATAAAAAGTAATATAAAGGATATCGATATAACATATAATTTATTTATTTAAACTTGAAATTCATCCTTTTACACATCAAATAAGGCAATTACTTGGAAGCACCTAAATACATTATTAGTTAGGATATAAATGATTCTGATGATGATGAGTTCACGCCGCCGCATTCAGCATACAGCAAGATCGGTATTGGGAACCCAGTGTAAAGATTCTCCGTCAACCACTTTTTGCACAATTTTCCCAGACATTGCGTCTTGAGTGGCGGAATTCGACGCCGCGTTTTGTCTTATTAACTAACAATTAAATCCACAACTTTTTTGAGCGTACTTCCACATTTCCATACTATTATTTTTCACTATTATTTTTTATTTATTCATAAAAATTTTCTAAAATAAAAAAAAGCCTCACGCTTCACGCCCGCACACAGCAGAGTAGGCAGAGGGAACCTAGTGTTAAGACACTCTGTTCCCCATTTTCCGCCAAATTGTGGAGGCACTGCGTGTTGAGTAGCGGAATTCAACGCCACGCTATATTACCTTGACACCAGGGCAATTAATTGAAAATATAAATTTAAATAGATATTTCATTTCCTGTAGCTAACAACCAGTCGCGTTTACGGTCACTATTGCACCTGTGCCATGACTGGGCTAAAAATAAAAGATGTAATAAAAATACGTTGTAGCCTCACTAAATCTGTCCCATGTACTCACAAGCGCCTCCAAAATTGCTCGGTTCGACCTGAACAGTTACGTATAAGCTCTCATAACTCAGCTTGTGATCCTCGTTTATAGAAGTCATGGGCCCTCGGCATAATATAAGAATTCTTACACCCACAGATTTCTGGCCAAAATATTGCGCATGATGCTATATTACAAATAGCTCTTTTTTGGGAATTTCACGAAATATGTCCAATTGTTCATGTTAAATGGGCTTTGGGAAGAAATATTTGGATATGGGGCTGTCGTGTCCTGACGGTTGTGGGTTTTGGATATACATTGTTTTCATTTCCTAACTCTCGTAATAACACAAACTGTAGAATCCCGCGCTCAACATGGCATTGTTTCAAAAAACAGGTGGTACATGGGGAACAGGTAGTACATGGGGAATGAAGTGTCTGAACACAAGGTTCACTCTACCTACCCTTCTAAATGGATAAAGCGTGCAAGTAAAGCTAAAAGGAAAAAAACAGGCATCAAAATACAAAGTAAAGCTCTATTTAAATAAGCTTTCAATGTTAACTGAATTGCTATATACAGTATATCGTATTAGATTTTCATTAAAGAAACCCTTAAAAGCTTCCCAAAACTTTACTAAAACCGATTTATACGAAATATTTGAAAATTGAGAGGCAAATAGTAATTAAAGTATTTCATTAAAAATCCTCGAACAAACTTTTGCACCCTGGGTGTGCGGTAAGTCATTTTAAATGTCATTATCATGCTCCAATGGTTATTGTTTTGGGAGAACCGATAGCTATGTAAATGGGAAAGTTTGGAAAAAGCCCAAGATTATATTTGGTTTTACGGTTGATATGATTGGTTTTTAACTTTTATGAAGTTCTTGGACAAAAAGCGGGATTGAGTTCCGTCAGTCAATACGCAATTGCTGAGTGTACTAGCTTTCCCCTGACTACTTTACTATATGCGGGGTACATTGTGATACTAAAATGTTTTATAATTATAACTCCATCTTGGTATTATACAAGCTTATAAATGTTTGATTTTTTTAATAATTTCTTACACTTTTTGGGCGATTTTCATGAGGAAAATCATAATTGAAACGATTATTTATTCATATTATGTATATTTTTACTACATTATATTATGTTACATGACATTATAAATGTCCAATGTAACTCAGACCGTATCCACAGTGGGTAATATTAAATCGATTAACGTCGCTTATAGATTTTTTAATATAATACAATTAAAACCAATATTTTTTGAAATCAGCGTGTTCAATCAAGCAAACTATTAAGCTTTATAGTACCAGTATAGATTATTTACAATTTATTCAATCTTTAAAATCTAATTAAATTAAATTCACCCTGTATTCCTCACACAACAGGGTGAGCAGAGGGAACCTAGTGTTATGACACTCCGTTCCCCACTTTCCGCCGAGTTCTAGAGGCATTGCGTGTTGAGTGGCGGGACTCAACACCGCGCTTTGCCTTGATACCAAATCGGAAAAATAGAAATACAAACGTAAATAAATATTTCATTACCGAGTAGGGATCGAACCCACAATCACTTTTACAGTCACACTTCGTGCCACTGCTTTAATTATTTCATTTTCTCGCTGTGGTAACGAGGTAAATTACTCTCTATTTTCGCCAATATTGTTTGGAGCCAACAAAAAATTTGATAGTTCACTTCTAGTACCACATAAATACGCAAAACTAGGTAAGTAACCTTTCTAAAACAGTAAGCCAAAGTTAATACAAAATTCGACCATCATTGTAGATAACGTACGTGTGATCTAAATGAACTAAATAGTCAAATAAATGGGTATAATTTTGTTTATAATGTAGTTTAAAACTAAATTAGTTTTCCTTACAAAACACAACGATTCATTAAACTTTGAATGAACAACTTTGTATATATAGATTTTGTATGAGATAAGTTTGTCTTGGTAATGTTAGGTTTATAATACATTGATAGTTATATAACTTATTATTTATTGTTTCATACAATATGTATTAAATTTGCCAAAGATGGTTGTGAGTTTAATTTTTTTTATTATTCATGAAAGAACTTTGTCATACTCTATTCTTCACAGTCCGTTTTAAAAATTGAGGTGGGTTTTAGAGAAAGAATGAAAGTAGAACAAAAAAGAATAATGAAAGAAAGTAGAAATAATATATGTTTTTTTGTGTTACATTTTATATCTCGTCTCGTCGATTATGTAGGAGCGAGGTCACACAAACATAAAAACGTGAGGATCCCTCGGACGGCATATATGAAGACATTGGTGACGGTGGACTAGGCACAGATCATCGTTTGGCACTCCGTTCTCCTTAGCTGCCCCGCGAAGGATAAATCATAGGGAGAAGCAAAAAAAAAAGAGATTAAGCAATTTATTTAAAACATTGCAATAATTAAAATAGCCTTGAAAACATAACGCCGAGCTTTTATTTGTGAAAAATGAACCAATTAAAACCTATAATAATTGCAAATTCTCTACGATGTCTTCTTTTATTATTAATTTTTTATTTAAAATGTTTCACTTTGTACGACTATTTACTCCCAATTTAAATAAAAAAAAGTCAACAAACCGTATAATTTCAAAGCATATTTAGTTTATTTAAAATTGTTCTAACAATCACTCTATCGCTCCATTGTGTTAGAAAGTAATCAATTTGTGAAAAGGTTTCAGCGTGGAATAATAAAGGCTTTCTTTCAAAAGTAGCATTGTTAGCGATGACTTCGATACATTTGAGTAAATATAGGCGGATGGTTCATAAAAATGCTTGTAATAATTCGATTGTAACAAATGTTCTTTTAGAGATAATTATAATAAAAATATTAATTTTGAACCCGTCATGTTGTAGCGGCACAGGTTTGGGTCCGATTTCCACTTGGAGAAATGAAATATTTAATATCTTCATTTCTCCGCCCTGGTAACCAGGCGAAACTCGGTGTCCAGTTCCGGCACTCATCTTGCATTGACCCAAAAAATCGTCAGGAATTGGGGAATGGAGTTGTCTGATTGGGGAATGGAACGTCTTCACACTTCCAGGTTTCCTGCCAGCTGCTATGTGCGGGATTCAGATTGAAGGTAAAAGAAAATGAACTTGTTTTTTTTTTCATTTCTTTGGCCTAGTACAAAGTATAAGGTTGAGTTCTGCTACTCAACACATAATGTTTCTAAGATTGGAGAACAGAGTGTCTTGACAATAGGTTCCAATTTCTTACCCTGCCATGCGCAACAAGAACTGAAAAAGCTTTTATTTTTTACCTAATACTAATTCCACTGTCATTTATTATATAACTAGCGACCCGCTCGCGGCTTCACCCGCTTAAACCACAGCTTAATACACTAAAATTATGTTTGTGTTTTAATATACCTATAATGTATGTTTGC
>DWAN01004562.1:0-12053 GCA_018230445.1 Heliconius hewitsoni | reverse complement strand
TATTATCGTCTGTACCTAAATGCGACGGTTATAGGTTCGATTTCCACTCTGAGTAATGATTAATATATCCGATAACGTTTAAATGTCATCGTATAAAGATATCTATAACCGATATGTTTTTATTTCCTCGCTCTGGTAACGAAGGAAAGCGCGGCGTTGAGTTCCGCCACTCAACTCGCAATACTTCTACAGTTCAGCGGAAAGTGTGAATCGGAAATGTCCTAAGGTAACGTAGTGTCTTAATACTAGGTTCCCAATCCCTCTGCCTATCTTGTTATGTGACTTACTTTTTTTAGATTCGGGTACAGCTTGAATCTAAAAAAGTTTTGATTTTGTTTCAATACTCATATTTCAATTTATAAGAAATGAAAATAAGTTTCTACTGTTGATGATTTACAAGCTTGAAAATTAATTTAATAGTAAATTTCAAGTTTCGTGTGCATTGTAACAAAACTACGAGTTTTCATGTTGAGTATGTTGTTAAACGAATATAAATGTATAGAGATAATATTATTTATATATTTTAATTTTAACTTCACGCTTTATCCCGAATATATCATGTCAACAAAGGGAACTTAGTATTAAGACTCTCAGGTTTCCTTTTTTCCGCATAATTTTCGCGGCATTACGTATTGAGTGGCGCAACTCAATCCCGCGCTATTGAGAGAAATGAAAATATTACCAGATAATAAAACTCTCCGAGTAGGAATCAAACCTACAACTGCCGCGTTATACTTGTTAATACTTTGAACGTAGCAATATTTGCACTTTTAAAATTTGTATACTCTGTTTAAGGACTTTAGTGAATATTAAAAATAACTATATTTTAATAAAAAAATTGCTATAGTTAAATTTTTACATAGTAAATAACATAGAAGTGCCCAGTTTGAGATACCTATAATATTGAAAAAAAAACCCGGACAACCGAAAATTTTCTAGGATTTAACCACAAATGTATAGTTTTTGTATGTATATTTTTTCCCGAACTAGTACTACCTGCAGATAGCCAAATTTCATAACTCTAGGTCAACCGGAAGTACCCTAATAATTTTGAGTCCCTTTATAGTGATGAAATACGCGTTTATAAACGGCTATATCTTTTTAAAATAAATATAGAAATACGATTTTTCTCAGGAAATCATGGAGCCGTAGATCTAGGTAAAGGTTTGAATTTCAACTCGATATCTCCAAGTGTACCTGAGATATAGGGTCTTGACAGACACACAGACGGATGGACAACAAAGTGATCTTATAACAGTTCCTTTTCTCCTTAATAGTTACGGAAACCTAAAAAAAATATTTATTAAAAACAAACAAAAAAAACCACAAGTAAGGCATACAGTTTTATCATCCTAATCTTTAAAACGCCTATCATAGATATTGGCTTTAAATTCCTTTTCACCTATTGGTTCCACCAATTTTATTCGAGGTGCGGACTACCATTGTGCGTGGTCACGCGCGTCCCGCGGGTGGCCTGTCCTACTTCCTCTATTACGGAATATGGTCGGTGACACGTGAGTTGTAAACTGTCTTATCTAGATAAAAACGCACTTGACGCTCGTTTCTTTCATTTCTATTTATATTTTGTCATTGTGAAAATAAGGTAGATTTGTTTTTCTATGAGTGGAGCTCCTCTTATACTGGGTGTGTGCATATATTAGTCTGTTTTTGTTTATTTTCGCCTATAATATTGAAGATAATTATAAGTCGTTGCAATCATTTAAGCCAGTCGTGGCGCATGAGCAATTGACTATAAACGCGACATGTTGTGGTTCGATTCCTACTCGAGGAATATATGTTTAAAATTTTCATTTCCTCATTCTGGTAATGATGCTAACCAGTGTTGAATTCAGCTACACAACATATAATTACTCCAGAATTCGGTTTGGAAAACAAGTGTCGTAGGACTCTGCTCTCTCTGTTCTCTACTTTTTACTAATATTCCAGAGCGAGTTTAGGGGCAGAAGAGAAGAGAGGGTGTTGAGAGGGGAATAGAAATAATTCATTGCCCATTGAGGGGATAGAAACCACAACCATCACAAGCACGAAGGCTTTGATTATAATAGCTTTATTATACAGATTAAATAAATTAACTTCAGAATTGTGAATGCTATTGTAACAATATTTTTACAAATACCTACGTAGATATGTACATATGTGTAATAACGACTTACTTAAACTAATAGGAAAATTTGCATAGCCTCATTCATGCAAACCACCCATAATCCAATCAACTGACTTGATTCGCAACGTTGTATTATTGATAGTAAAGGCTGCGTTCATTAATGTTTTAACTTATTATACAAATTAGAGTAAAACGACTTTAAAAACTATTAAAATCTTATATTAAATGAATGAAAAGCAAACAAGGCAAGCGTCGTGTCCATTTTTAAAGCAAAGAAAAGAATTATATGTTTTTCTTTCAGGTTCACGCGGTACCCTATACACAGCAGGATAGGAGCAGAGTCATCCTAGTCCCGGTCCCCTATTTCTACTCCCATGCCTCGATACGGTGTGATTATATATTTAAACTACAATTTAGCTATGATGTACTATATTAAATTATTTAAGGGCTAAAACTCGATAGTCGATTGTCGATGTCGATTATAGTCGGTAGTCTATGGGTAGGGGAATCCACCTTGGAAACAACAATAATGTTCAACAATTTTCAGTGGCTCAGCAGATACTAGGGCTAAAAACCAGATTCTTGAACCAAATTAGCGATACCGCCCGACTTTTGGGTCTGCGCTAGTGATTTTTTGATCCCCAATACAAATTTTAGCATAAGCTTTCAAGGGCTGTATCGAAAAAAATTACTATTCACCCCTACACGTAGACTACCGTTGATCCGTCGATCGAGTTACTCTGTATAAAAGATATAATAAGATTACAATTTGTAAAATATTTTGAGCTAAAATAGAGAGACTACTGTTACAATATTTAGATTACCAGCACTTTAAACAAATTTGATGATTTATATTTACGACGAACTCTCTTCCAAAAATTTACCATTATCCAGACAATACTGTATTTACATAGTGTAAATACAGTATTGTCTGGATAGAAATGTTTAAATTATATACGTGAACGATTTTTCATTGAGGCCAGTCGTGGCGCAGCGGCATAAGTGTGTGACTGTAAACGCGAGAGGTTGTAGTTTCGATTCCCAATGGAGGAAAATGAAATATTTAATATTTTCATTTCTTCTCGTTCTTGTTTGTGTCAAGGCAAAGCGAGGCGTTGAGTTCTGCCATTAACCAAACAATTTATATATTTTTTCTATGCAGTAAATAAAATTGCAAGTAAAGAAAGAAATAATACAGAAGTGCAAATTGTACTATATTACTTTATAAGGACAAATGTATACCATATTAGACGAAGATACTGAAGACGACTTCCTGTTGAGACACCATTAGGTATATTATACGTTGAAGACAATTATGGTAATGGAATGTACATTAAGATTTTATGATAAAATATACGAAACTGACTGCGTTCATTTCATTGTTTTTTAAATTTATTATTTAGAAGAATTATCATCAAAATTAGAACACAATATATATAAACGAAATTTGTATGTACATGTAATGGTATATTGGAACTGGTTAAAAATGGTTAAATGAACCCGTTGGAAATATTAAATCAAATCAGCTTCACGCTGTATTCCGCACAAAACAGGGTAACCAGAGGGAACCTAGTGTTAAGACACTCCGTTCCCTACTTACCGTCGAGTTCTGAAGGTACCAAAGATCTGTACAACTTGACGTTTTACTAGTATTTTTTTAGATTTGAAAGAAGTTAGTCTGCTGCCTTAGGTGGTGTCGCTTAATAGACGAGTTTCGATGATGTAATAACGTATTACGCATTCCATTTTCCATCCAGCAACAGAAATAACGCAAAAAACACATATATACACAAAATATATGAGTAAAAAGGTATAAATATTTAAAAGCTTCTCATCCATTCATAAGTGAAAATTGTCACGAAATTCTTTAACTCGAATACCATCGTCTAGTTTCCGTGGCTTGCGTAACAGGCATCGGTCTGTCAAACTAGCCCATTCGCTATAAATAGATATGACCCACTTCGCGGTCACCCACCTCGGGGCTCGGAACGACAGACAAATGCAAGACGACTCAATTCTCAAGGGCGGATATTAGAAAAGCGACCTCCATACTCTTACGCCATCACCCTTCCTTTGGTTGTGTTGATAACGTTTCTTTTTCTACTTTGATTGAGTGGGATTTATTACAATTTGATTAAAATTCGATTTATTTATTGTTTACATGGTATCATTGCAGCTTTAGGTAACCATAAGGGGAAAATTGGGGACAGTCGTGGCGCAGGGTCATAAGCGTGATACTGTAAACGCGACAGTTTGAATCGAGGCGTTTAGTCCCGCCATTTAAGACGCAATGCCTACGGAATTCGGCGGGAAATGGGGTGCAGATTGTCTTAATACTAGGCTCTCTCTGCTGCTCTGGAAAATGTATGATTTAAAAAAAAATAACATATACCTGAGTAGCATCTGTGTTTAAAACTTAATTAAGCGTCACGTCTAAAATACATCGAAAGTTACAACGACGTCATTCAACTCAGTTTTTAACTAGGTTATTGCGGTAAACAGTTTTTGCATTGAAGTATCCATGTTCATGTGTGTTCAATTTGGAGATAAACGTGAATATGGTAAACGTGAAACTTAATCAAATATTAACTGCCCTACAACATTTAGTACAAAGTCTGAGGAAATGTATAAAGTAAGATTTTTTTTTCTAAAGAGATACGAATCAATTAATGTTTTTTTTTGGAACTTCACGCTTTATCGCCGCGCCTTGCCTCGACACCAGAGCGAAGAAAAGAAAATATTAAAAATTTCGTTTCCTACAACCGATAGCCTGTCGTGTTTACAGTCACACTTTGTGCCCTTGTGCCACGACTGGCATCTTATTTGTTTCCAATCTAGTTATACATATTACAAGTTAAATATATTTCTTGTTTATTAATGTATGTCGGTATTAAAGTTTAGCTCAACAGTAGTAACAGTGGCAAGTGTTACGGTGGGTATCCGCAAATCCTACGTGAGGAGATTTAAATTTTAAAGCCAACCTTTGTTTAGATTAGAAAAGGCTTCTTTTACATATTATATGGAGAGAAATCTTTAACGAGTATACTGAATAGTGAATACGTGTTTATGAAAGTAGATTCTGTGATATAAATTTTATATACTGTTAATATTTATCAATATCTATTTTTTCCTTTTCTAAGGATAAGCAAGGGGAATTTAATGCTAATGGAGAAAGGAGAGGAGGGACTCTCTTCGTTCTCCACATTCTGTCCAGTTTTCAAGACTTACGCTTCAGTGGAACTCAACGCCGCGTTGTACCAAGCATTTCCCAGACAGGGCAATCAGTCCACAACCTTCGTGTTTCCAGGCTTCAAATAACTTTAAGGCATTCAAACGATCTGACAAAGTCACGAGCCGCTGTTTTATCGTTCTTCTGTTTATCAACATTTGTATAAATTATTTTACTCTAATACCTTAAACTGCACTCAAAGATTTGAAAAGCTTTTAATTGATTTTAATTCATAATCACCTATATTTGTATTGATTTAATTTTAAGCACTTACGTTCAGGGATAATCGAAGTTTATAAGTGCGATTATAAATAAAAATAAAGATATAACGGAAACCAAGTTTATTTTTGTTTTCGTAACATAACGAAATAGAAATAAATAGGTATTAATCAAAATGAAATGAATGGAAGAATAAATGGAAGTTTTTATTACGGTAATCGAAGACGAAATACAAGTTCACAAGTTTAAGTTCCAAGGCGTCTTAAAGTAATGATTGTTTAATTATATTTGATTGTGTATTTACATGTGCTGCTGCTGCTACTGCTTGTGGTCCATCCTGAATTATCTCTTTTTTATATTAAGATTCCTAAAACCAGAAATAGACTTCTCGTTTTACGACTAAATTGAAAATATGTCAAACGCTATTAAGTAAAAGTAATAAAAGTAAATTGCCATCAAAATCATTCTTAAACAATTGAAAAATGTTGATGACTTACATCATCATCACTGGGACAATGGATAATTGCAACGCGACGGTTGTGGGTTCGATTTTCGTTGGGGGGTAATGAATTATTCTCACTTCTTGTAGGCAAAGTGCAGCGTTAAATTTCGCCACTTACGTCTCAGTATCCTGAGTCTTGTAAGATATGTAGATAGAGGGTACGTAATGTCAACTTTTAAGGACCAACTTCAGATATCTAAATGAGCGAATGAACATAATACAACATGAACGAATATCAAATGTTGACGAAGTCCAACGATGCCTTCTATTTTGTGGTTTTTGTCAATACCTATTTAGAAATGCGAACCTACTTAATATATGAACTATAAGTTAAATCAAATATAAGATTACCACGTCCAATTTAGTTATTAACGACAGCATCGACGATAACGTGTAAGTATAGTTTATAAATAATCTATATGAATAAATACTTTTACACTTAGGTTTGTAAAAAGCTTACTTTCTACACCCATAGGTTGACCAGAAGAAACTTCTTTTAGAGATAAGTTGTCAGGAATCTTATAAAATATTGCATTTATTACTTTTACAAAATGCAATAAAGAATATATATATATATATATATATATATATACAATTAATTTTAAAATATTAAACACCAAAGCGCGGCGTTGTGTTCCGCAACACGCAATATCTCCAGAACATGGCGAAAAGTGGGAAATGTCAACTTAACGCTAGGTTCCCTTTGCCTACCGTATGCCATAGATACAGCGTGAAGCTGATTTTTGATTTGTTTTTTTTAAATATCTATAATTATTCTACACGATATCTAATATTTGATAGGCTATTTAGCTAATATATTCAAATTACTATGAAAATATCATGTGCTTCTTAAGCTGGTCTAGAGGCAGGGTGTGCCATAATGAATAACTTTCTAAACCTAATGTAACACGCAATTACTTTAATCTAATCGATCATAACTGATAATCTACGAATTGAAAGTTGGCTATAAGATATATCGTTGCATAAAATGTACGTACAGACAGATATAAGATAAATGACCATTAGGACGTATGATTACATATTGATTTATGTTTTTGTTGAGTTTTTAATGTGAGAAATATAAACATAATTATATCATGCGTCTGTATCTATAGACTAAAAATGTATATTTTATTATTATTTTTGTTATGGCAGACGTTAGCGTTACTAGAGATATTTACTGGGGGGCCTGGACTTTAGCTTTGAACAGGTATGTTCGTGTGAATGTTGTTTTAAAATTTTTCTAAGTAAATTTTGTTGTAAGTAAAATTTCTGGGATGGGCAACAGACTATTCTGGGGTGGGCACGGACCACCCGGCTCCCCACCTTCCTTCGGTGAAAAATGAAGAATGGAATGTCTTAACAGTACATTCTCTCTGCCTACTCTGCAATGTGCGTATCCCAAAAAAATACTTTGTAATCTTAAACACAAAGTTAGCTAAAACAACGGATCTTACATAAACATATACAATTTACTGAATAACCCACGTTCATATGGCTAATTTAGTTAACTTTATCCAGTGAGTTTCTATCGGGATTTATTTTGGCTAAAATTCATGAGCTATCGACCTAAATATAAAGAATGAGGTCACGAAGCCGCCGAGTGGGTTCTCCTAAGCGTGGCTTTGATGGGCCGCCCTCCGATACAGCGAGAAAGAGAGCATTGTATCTTAAATGGATCTTTTGATACATATTTAACTCTTTAATAAGTTGTAATTGTATTGGCTGTGTATTTGCTATATGACTATCATTTGGAAATATTAATTCTGGAAGCTTCTTCTTTTTAGATTATCATTCTGAATCATATAGTGCATACTAGCGGCCCGCTCGCGGTTTTGCCTGTTAACAACATAATTGTTAATTTACTTTTGTTTTCTAATAATAGTATAATTTTAAAAACAATATCTATATTATATCTGAGGCCAGTGATGCCGTTGAGTGCCGTTGAGTGAGGCACAAAGTGTAGCTGCGAACGTGACTGATTGTGGGTTCGATCTCCACTCGAGGGAGTGAAATATTTTATTTACATTTATGTTTTCATTTCTCCACTCTGGTGTCAAGGCAAAAACGCGGCGTTGAGTTCCGCCACTCATCACGCAAGAATTCGTCGGAAAGTGGCGAACGGAGTGTCTTAACACTAGGTTCCCTCTGTTTACCCTACTGTGTGCGGGATACAGCGTGAAGCAAAAAAAAACTATATTGAAAAGCAAAGTTTCAGTCAATTGAATCAAGAAGTTTACATATAGCAATTTTGTAGAATAATATTCCTTAAAATGGTGTAACTTTTTTATTTATAAACCGATTGAAATGAAACATACACTAAATGTTAAAGGAAATTTGCCAAAATACGATATAAAAAATTTACAATTGAATCATTATGTTAAAATATATAATATTACAAAAAAATATATATGTTAAATTACGTCTTTGACATTAATACAATTAATAGCAAAGTAAACGAAACGGACGCGTATTATTTATTGATCTTATATCATTGTTGTCGGTCATGCGAGAATGCCTCTGCAAGGGTATTGTATCTCATGCGTTACACGATACATATGAACAAACAATAGACGTAATTGCTTGTTATTAGATACCTAAATAGGTATGTCAAAGGAGTGAACAGATAATATACAATATTATATGACAGTCACTTTAATTTTTTTAAATTAATTGTTTTAAAATGAAGTTAAAAGTTATTAGAAGGTTAAATATAATGTTTTTATTGAGCATTTATTTGAAATTGGATCAAAATGTCACACACATTTTTTCAAATATTTCTAATTTATCTTTTATTTTGAGGCTAGTCGCGGCGCACGGGCATAAAATGTGACTGTAAAATCGTCTGGCGGTGAGTTCGATCCCCACTCGAAGAGATTATATATTTATTAAAAAAAAAGGCTCTAGTGTTGAGGCAAAGAGACACGCAATGCCTCTAGAGTACGGCGGAAAGTGGGGAACAGAGTGTCCTAACACTAGGTTCCCTCTGCCTACACTGCTGTGTACACAGCGTGAAGCTGATTAAAATTATCTTTTATTTTCTAAATTTAACATTAAGCAATTATTTGAATTGAAATGCAAATAATGTCAGATCAATATCAAATTTTACAGAACAATGTTTTATAAAAAAAAACCTTCACGCTGTTTCCCGCACACTGCAGGGTAGGCAGTAGTGAAAGACACTCCGTTCCCCACTTTCTGCCGAATTCCGGAGGCATTGCGTGTTAACAATGTTTTATAATATTTTGTATTTATGTTTCATTAAATGAATAAGCAGAAAAACTTCTAGATGTTAAGAAGTTATTTGGCAATGCATAATAACGATAGCTCCACGAGCAAGAGGAACAATGCTGCGAGGACGTCGTTTACTCGTTTTTGGTGTTATATCCGTGAGAACAGTCCCACGTTCCATGACGGACATACAAAAAAATTAATATATATATAAAATTTATGTTTTATTTTAGATTTAAGACAATATAATGATTTTGAGGTAGTCGTGGCGCAGTGGAACGAGTGTGTAACGCGACGGTTGTAAGTTCGATTCTGAATATTACGTTTCCTCATTCTGGCAACATGGGAAAGCGCGGCGCACGGCGTTTCTTCATTAAAAATTGGATAATTTTATGAATAAATTTAATAGATTAAATTTTATTCCAAGGGGAAATGCAAGAAACGTACATATAGGTACATAACAGGATGTTCATATTGTGGAAAATTTTGTACACACAAACCTATAAATCACTTTGGATGTGAAGCGTGCCTATATTAAAGAAAATAAATCACAACGCCTTCATTTGTTTTCTTTTGAGGAAAATGGGTTGGGTTTTCAACATTTCTGAGGACTGAAACATTAAAAAGATGTAAGAAAAGATTAACATTGTAATCTGTTTTTATGATTGCTGTTCTTGCGAAAATTTATTTCTTCGCAAGATGTTTTTATACATAGAGATTAATATTATCTGATAATTGGATTGGAATTGGGAGGGATTAGAAAAAGAGGTTAGTTAAAAAAGTTATCATTAAATACTGCAATATTATATTATTTTAAAACAATGGTTAAAAACCATAAATAATAATAACAATATAAATGTCTAAAGTTAAACATAAAATGTGGCGTCGAGTGAGGATCGAACCCGCAACCAGTAGCGATTACATACTTATGCCACTGCGCCACGACTGGCCTCATGAAATGTTATTATTAATGTTTTATTAAAAATTTATTATATGTTTTCGCATTTTATTTCTAAAAGAATATCTGTTTTAATATATTTTTTTATTTTAAATATTGCACATTGATACAAACAAAGTCAAAAAAACAATATATTAGTTGAGCTTATAGAATTTATAATTGTTTTTAAGCTAATTTCAATATTACTTGGCAAAAAAATCACTTTAGTAAATTTGTTTTAAGAATGTAATTTAAATCTATCAATAAATTAATACAAAACAATACAATAACTACAAACTTTAATATTAATTTTCTGTAAAAGTCAAAAACACAAAGACCAATAAATTTTACAATTTAAAACGCTGCGGAAATTGACCAGCACTGGCTGCGGTGAAAATGCGGTTAATATTTTATAGTGCATACCTAAAAAAGAAGTTTAGTTTATTTTTTATTTATATAACATATTTGATTGTAAGCTGAATGGATTTTGAAATTAAATTTTTCTTATCTTTAATTTTAATTTAAACTACTTAATTAATTTTCATTTTAGAAATATCTATTTAAGATAATATAAATTATGTGACAGCAGATAATGAATGGTACACTATTTTAATTTATGGTAAAGTAGGCGAAATAAAACTAAGAATTGTTTTAAAAAAGAGAAATATTTTGGGCGAAAAATTCGTCTCGTGGAATTGGAGCTACAATTTTTTTTCGTCGATAATTAAATATTAAATTTACAAAATACAAAAAGCACTTAATTGACACCATGTTTACAAATTTTTTTTTCGTTTTCGCTCATTGTAGGATAGGTATCACATAGAAGGAATCCGGGAGCCTGTGTTTAAAATACTCAGTTCATCATTACGACACCGTTCCCCCATTTCGCCGTATTTTTGTGCTATTGCGCGTTAAGTCGCGGAACGCATTAACGCTGCGTTTTTGCCTCGTTACCAGAGCGAGTAAATACAAAATATTAAATGTTTCGGTATCCGAGTGGGGACTGAACTCGCAACGGACACGTTTGTAGTTACACGCTTACGCTACTGCGCCGCGGCAGCCTCAAATTTATTGCTTAAAAATACAAATAAAACAATATATTTTTTAAGGTAAATACGTAGCAACTTAGCAAGATAATAAATAATTGTGATATTTTGGATATATTCTCTACAAACTTTCATCACAGATTTAGGTGCCTCTGGGGGGTCTTGAGGTGCCTCTGGGGGGTTTTATGTCTGATTACCACAGGGCCCTCTATTGTTTTCCAGACGAATTAGAAATTATAGAAAATGTCATCATATTATGTATGTAATATGTTATATTATTAGCAAACTACAAACTATAATGCAGTTAAATGTGTAAATTTAATCTCTTGCTTTCCTACACGATGCCAAGGACAACAAATATTAGGGCCATAAACGTTTTTAGTGCCGCTATATACATACATGTTTACATTAGGAGATCCTAACCTCTAAATTAATTAGAGAATCTCTTGTCAAATATATTTTTATTATCTTTTTGAATCTTCACTTCTTTTACTTCAATTCTTTTTACGCTTCACACTAGAATATTTTAACACAAGGTTCTCTCTGTTTACCCTTTTAAAATGTTTACATAATATGACAGATTCATGTGAGTTCATAAACAAAACACCCGATTTTCCGCAAGAATTTTAAAACATTTAAACACAATAATTTATTAATCAATTTAATTTATCTATGTTCTATTTTAAAAAATCAGCTTCACTCTGTAACTCGCACACAGCAGGGTAGGCAGAGGGAACCTAGTGTTACGACACTCCGTTCCCCAC